>JAWPHD010021630.1:0-27672 GCA_037043455.1 Cyrtodaria siliqua
ATCCTAGGGTCAAAACTGGCGCTCAGGTGATTTTATATGGTAATGCATAAAGAAGACTTCAAAGTTCTTTTGCTCTAAAATTGTGAAGGAAGACGCTAAGATATTTTCATGCAGCATAATATTATGGTGTCTTACAAAAGGTGCACAAATCGTAACCCTATGGTCAAAGACGGCCCATTCCCTGTCGGCAACATGACTTCAAACTTCTTCTTCTCTGAAATTATGAAGCCTGGAGCTTTGATATGTTGCGTGCCTCATCGTACATTATTGTGGTGTTTTACCAAAGTAGATATAACAAGAGGCCCAAGAGGGCCTGTGGACGCTATACTGGCTAAATATAAAGTTTATGCACAAGGGGCCATAACTCTTTCAAATATCGTTCAACCAGAACATGGTGATGATATAGGCAACTAGGCTTGGTACGGATTGTCCCTGACAAGTTTTCGTTGAAATCCAGCCAGAGGTTCAGGGAGAACTAGTCTGTACAAAGTTAGTGTATTAAAACTTTTAAGGGGCCATAACTTTGCCAAATTCATTCAACCAGAACACGGCAATGATAGGTGCAACTAGGCTTGGTACTGATCATTCCCAATCAAGATTCGTTGAAATCCAGCCAGAGGTTCAGGAGAACTAGTCTGTACAAGAGTAAGTGTATTAAAACTTTTAAGGGGCCCATAACTTTGCCAAAATTCATTCAACCAGAACACGGGCAATGATAGGTGCAACTAGGGCTTGGTGATGATCATTCCCATCAAGATTCGTTGAAATCCAGCAAGGAGTTCAGAACAGACTAATCTGGACATTTCTCTATTAAAACCTTTAAAGGGCCATAACTCTGACAAAAATCATTCAACCCAAATATGGCGATGATATGCACAACTAAGCTTGATACTGATCATCCTTGTCAAGTTTCGTTAAAATCCAGCCAGGGGTTCAGGAAAATTAGCCCGGAAAATGTTTGTGTATCAAAAACCTTTAAAGGGCCATAACTCCACCAAAAATCTTTTAACCGGAATGCGACGATGATATGCACAACTAAGCTTGGTGCTGATCATCCCTGTAAAGTTTCGTTGAAATGTGGGGGAGACGTTCAGGAGAATAGTCCAGACAAAGTTTGGGTATTAAAACCTTTAAAGGGCCATAACTCTGCCAAAAATCATTCAACCGGAACACGTCAAAGATTTGCACAACTAGACCTGGAACTGATCATCCCTAAACAGTTTTGTTTAAATCCAGCCAGGGGTTCAGGAAAACTAGTCAGGACAAAGTTTGTGTATTAAAACCTTTAAAGGGACATAACTCCGCCAAACATCATTCAACTGGAACACAGTGATGATATGTACAACTAGGCTTGGTACTGATCATCCCTGAAAAATGTCAATGAAATTTGGCCAAATGAAGGCCCTTTCTTCTTAATGAGGCCAAAATATAGCATATTTCAGAAAATAAAATCAAGGGCCATAACTCCGGGTGTAAATAGTCAAATCTGGCTGGAGTTCAAACTTGTTAGAGCTTTCATTGATAGTAACAATCTGGTAAAGTTTGGTAAAGATCGGATGAAAATGAAGACCCTATCGTATTAACAAGGCAAAATATAGCATTTTTATCTAAATCAAGTGCCATAACTCCGCTGTTACTGGTCCGATCTGGCTGGTTTTTGAACTTGTCTGAGCTTTCATTTATATAAACAATCTGGTAAAGTTTGGTAAAGTTCTGACGAAAAATGAAGGTCCTATCGTCTTAACGAGGCAAAATATAGCATTTTTAACTAAATCAAGGGCCATAACTCCGCTGTTGCTGGTCCGATCTGGCTGGTTTTCAAACTTGTCCAAGCTTTAATTGATATTAACAATCTGATAGGTATTTAGTAAAGATCAGATGAAAAATGAAGACCCTATCTTCTTAACGAGGCAAAATATAGCCTTTTTTAACTAAATCAAGGGCCATAACTCCACTGTTACTAGTCCGATCTGACTGGTTTTCGAACTTATCCGAGCTTTCATTGATATTAACAAGATGGTAAAGTTTAGTAAAGATCGGATGAACAATGAAGCTCCTATCGTCTTAACGAAGCAAAAATATAGCATTTTTGAACTATATCAAGGGCCATAACTCTGCTGTTAATAGTCCAATATGAATGGTTTTCAAACTTGTCCGAGCTTTCATTACTATTAACAATCTGATAAAATTTGGTAAAGATCGGGATGAACAATGAAGCCCCTATCGTCTTAACGAGGCAAAATATAGCATTTTTAATTAAATCAAGGGCCATAACTCCGCTGTTACTGGTCCGATATGGCTGGTTTTCGTACTTGTTCAAGCTGTCAATGACATTAACAATGTGGTAACGTTTGGTAAAGATAGGTTGAAAAATGAAGGCCCTGTTGTCTTAATGAGGCAAAATATAGCATTTTGAACTAAACCAAGGGCCATAACTCCGCCGATACTGGTCTGATCTGGCTGGTTTTCGAACTTGTCTGAGCTTCCATTGATAGTAACAGTCTGGTAAAGTTTGGTAAAGATCGAGTGAAAGATGAAGGCCCCTATCGTCTTAACGAGGCAACATTTAGCATTTTTAACTAAATCAAGGGCCATAAACTCCGCTGATACTGGTCTAATTTGGCTGGTTTTCATACTTGTCCGAGCTTTCATTAATATTAACATTCTGATAAAGTTTTATAAAGATCGGAGATGAACAATAAAGCCCCTATCGTCTTAACGAGGCAAAATATAGCATTTTTAACTAAATCAAGGGCAATAACTTCGCTGTTAATGGTCCGATCTAGCTGGTTTTTCGAACTTGTCCGTGCTTTCATTGACATTAACAATCTGTGCAAGATTGGTAAAGATCAAATAATAAATGAAGGTGCTAGAGTGTTCACAAGGCTTAATATGGCATTTTTCAGCAAAACAAGGGCCATAGCTCCGTTTGAAATTATTCGATCTTGCCGGTTTTTGAAACTTGTTCGAGCTTTCATTGACATAAAGACACTGGCAAAGTTAAGTAAAGATCCGATTAATATTGAAGGCCCTAGATTGTTCACAAGGCAGAAAATAGCATTTTTCAGAAAAAAAAAGGGCCATAACTCCGGTGTTACTGATCCGATTTAGCTGGTTTTCGAACTTGTTCAAGCTTTCATTGATATTAATAATTCTGTACAAGTTTGGTAAAGATCAAATAACAAATGAAGGTGCTAGAGCGTTCACAAGACAGAAAATAGCATTTTTCAGAAAAAACAAGGGCCATAACTCCGGTGTTACTGATTCGATTTGGCTGGTTTTTCAAACTTGTCCGAGTTTTCATTGATATTAACAATCTGTGCACGTTTGGTAAAGATCAAATAATAAATGAAGGTGCTAGAGTGTTCATAAGGCTTTAATATGGCATTTTTCTCAGCAAAACAAGGGCCATAACTCCGGGTGAAATTATTCCGATCTGGCGGGTTTTCGAACTTATCTGAGCTTTTATTGATATTAACAACCTGTCAAAGTTTGGTAAAGATCGGATGAAAAATGAAGGCCCTAGAGTTGTCACAAGACAAAAGTTAACAACGGACGACGGGTACGGACGGACAGTAGAGCTAAAAACCGAACAGGAAAAGGTAGCATTTAAGGACGACGGTCTACCACAAACACACACAGAAACAAAGAACAACGTTAAAGATGAATTAAACAGCAAGATAATACATCACAAACACAAAAGAGTTGACAATAGAGCTGCCGCATTGGAACGGTCAGTGGCAAAAAAGGCAAAGCTTTTCAAATAGTGAACCTGCGGTGTCAGAACCTACGTCACCTAAATTGTACAAATAGTGACCCTAATATAAATCAAAGCACTAAAAGTGCTGATGGACGGTGCCACTCAGAAAGTATTGATTCCGAAAGAAACTGGTTTGCGTACTAAGGTGGTGAATATTTGTGCAAAATATTATTGAAATCGGATGAGGCATTAATCAGAGTTATGGGACCGGACGGAAGGACAGACGGACAATGGCAATTCTATATCCCTCCGCTTAATCGGCGGGGAAAAAAAGTGAAGCTATGTAGACATTTTTAAATGTTGTAAGTGTCAAAGAGGAATAATTGTAAAATGAAAATGTCAGAGAAAGTTGGTCGCAACATACGTATACATGAGATCTCGATTCCTTTCAAAAAACAATCTGATACAATCATGCATAACAGAGTTATCGCCCCTTGAATATCTGGCAAATAGGATTTCTGCAAAGACGTTTTCGGTGGTCATATGGCTAAAACAAAACAAACTTCATTGAATTATGATATATAAGTATAAAAAAATAAATAAAAGAAATTCATGTAGTCTGATGTTACGGTAGTCAGAGTTTCTATGTATTGTCGTAAATTCCTTAAATATAAATGCTTTTTAAACAAAATATTGATAATGGTAATAAAATGTGATAAAATGCCATTGATAGAACGTAATAATTATTACTATTCCACTGTAATATTTATATATATTCATTATCTAAATGAAGTATGGTTGTTTGTAGTCTTCTCTTAAATATTGTGTATTGTATTCCGCCTTGTTTAGGCAATACACATGTAAATGTTATGCCAAATAAAATATTGAAAAGAATTGAATTGATGAAAATAATTGTATTGATAGATGTCAGTGGTACATATTTATATAATCTCTTCTACTCGCGAATTTATAAAACGGCCTTGATAGTTACCATGATGTAATGTGATTTAATATCATGGTAATCGAATTACTTACTCTTCAAATGTACGTACGGCACGGATTCAATTTATTATCCAATTACATCTGATATATATCTATGTCATGTATGCATGCTAATTGTTCTAATATGTGATATGAATAAATTCATAAACATTATTGTTTGTCATTATATACATCCTGCATACACTGATAATATACCGATAATCTCTATTATATTAATTACTAAGCTAATAATTGATACTTTCGGTAATCTCGGCTGTTTCCGTTATATTTCGGAATGTACGGTACGGTACGGCTTTTACGCCCAACCTCATGTAGACGCTCGTTTACGTTATAATACACATGCGCATTAACTTGTACAGAATCAAATCCCTCAAAAACAGCTTTTTACTTAAATTTAAGTTAAAATCACTTACTTAACCGACGCTTACATATTTATAAATATGTTATCAATATACGGATCTTTTGCCCATTTACAGCCTTGCAAATGGTACTTCTTTTATCGCGCTGTAATCTGGTGTTCTTTGGTTTCTAGTAGAAAATCCTTGTGCGTCAGAATTGCCACTACTTGGAACGTTGCCTGACGGCACCGTCCAAAAATGATGTTTTCTTCTGAAAATAAAATAATGAAATAACAACCGTATACCAGCGTCCACAGGCCCACTTATACCTCGTGTTTAGATATTGTACTATAGTGAGGACTTTTGCATTCGTAATCTATGTATACTCAAAAGCTACTCCATCAGGGCTACCGTTACCATAAACTTCGAAAAACCTTTGTAAAATTGTATATCGTAGCCCTGATCTACTTTTAAAGTATAAAAGCTATTCAAGAACTCTTCTGCTACAAGAATTATCACAACCTGTCATTTATGGCGATGCTGTTTACACAATGTGTAAGACCCTTGGTCATTATCATTTCATACTCTATTTATCAGTCTTGTAAGAACATTTATCAGGTTGCAACGCACTGCATGTTTAGTGGTTGACCCATTTACAGTTTGCCACTACGTTTGCCTGTTTGCCTGTGCGATGACCGGACAGATGTTCGATCCTATACCTTAACCCTGAACGGGAACGTAACGTTTAATGTTTGTCTTAAATAGCTGTTCTGTCTTCTACCAAGACAGTACTTACTTGTAAGAATATTGATTGCGATGATTTCCTTATTTACACTGTTCCGTTTAATTAGGATGACAATAGGGTAAGAGTGAGGTGTGGTGCACCCTAGAACCAGGTAGACATTTTCCCACTGACCGTTCCAAGGCGGTACTCCATCGCCAACCCGTTTATGTTTGTGGCTTTACATGCTTTTCTTCTATTTATCCATACAATGTGTGTTTCGTTTGAATGTCATACAACAGACATAACAGAATTTGGCAACAGACGCCCTGGAATAACTCGAAAAGACAGAAGACATACATTAAAGGCTAACATTGTTTTTTAGGATTTAGGTAGGCGTCATCATAGGGTCCACACTCTGTCGGGTCATTGCTCAATCAAAGAGGATAACAGAGTGGCGAATTGCAAATGGGTCAACCTCCAAACATGCAGTGCGATGCAAGATGATAGGGTCATTAACTTGGATTCAACCACTTTTAAGGTAAAATTCAATTTAACTGACCTCTAACGTTTTCGCTGCACATAAACAGCTGTAGGGCAAAATTAAAAAGAAATGTATTTAACGTTTCGTACACGTTGGTCCGGTATAATAGCAGTAAAGGGTATATACATTATAAAACCATACGTTTGTAGGCTAAATGTAATTGTTTCATGAGAAAATGGGGTCATAATTTCATTCTATGTCAAATCTGGTCTGAGTCAGCGACATGACAGAAGGTATTTTATAATTATTATTTTACACGACATCTATTGGTATGATTTCACTTTTGTTAATCCCATATTCTGTCATTGTGAACAAAGATTCACTTCATGTACAATGCATCAGGATGTTTTACATAGGATGGTGATATGGCATGGCCTTTTCCCCCTTGCCAAAATTTACATTTAGTATATCCGCGACAGAGACAGCATAACATGTTGAAAACAATTTAAGTTTTAGCCTGAATATAAATTCATTGTCTGCTCATTTTCAGTCCAATTTGTTTAGGCCTGAATAAAGACTAACGTTGGGACCGCAGTTTGACATAGCTTCATGAAACTTTGTATACGTCAGCGCATTGGGACTTGTCAAACACATGTTGAGTTAATTAGGGCCTTTCTAAACGTCATAGGTCAAGTAAAATTGAATATGACCTTGAAAATAGTCAATTGCTTCCAAGCTGTTTAAGTTTAATGTACCAATGTGATTAACGCACGTTTGTATTGAGCCTGTCATGCACATATTGAGTTTCAAGTTAGTAGGTGACAAGCAAAGGCCAAAGAGAAATGTTTTTATATGTATTGCCTCTACCTAAATAGACCCGTGACCGTCAATGGGTCAAAAGACGTGCTGATCCGGATAATCATGGTGATTGGAAGAATATTTACATGAAAGTTTGTTTGTTTGTTTGTTTGTTTGTATAGTGTTTTACGTCATTTTCAACACATGTAAGGTTACATATGAAGGTCGATTTTTTTGTGGTGGATGCAGACCACCCACTTTTCCTGGGTAGAAAGAGTACTGTACACCTCCCGCCATCCGTAAGAATCGACACTTCCTCAGTTACAAGTCGAGCTCCCAGTGAGATTCGAACCCGCAGCGGTGAGAGGCGAAGGTTTACAACGCAGCGTCGTTAACCATTCGGCCACGAAGACGCTTTTACATGAAAGAACTTAATCAGTATTGTGGGGGTATTTTATTTTAAAGCAATGTAGACATTAAAGATGCAAACAAACTAATCACACGGTCCGCATTCATGTCGGAAGTAATAAAATCCTGGTCTTTAATAAACTTCAAAACATAAGCTAACAACATTGCAAAAAAAGCATGAAAGGAGAAATCAAAACAGATACTATGGAATAACTCGTACATAAATCATCAAGGACATACTGTATACTTCAAAACATGGGATAACTTGGGTATTAAATACTATGTAGAAAAGCTAATATGCTAATGGCAAACATTTGATAATAATTAAAAGCTTTTTTTTTCAAATTCACGAATGTATCACTACAGACTTCTTTGAGTCTAAGCTCAAGTGTTCATGTATACATTTCACTGAACGAAAGTCTGACAGTTATTTGGTTATGCTCAATATCTGCTTAATTACGGACAGTGTCCCTTTAAGTATTCACTATTTCGTCTTATTATACTATACGTTTTAATATATTATTGGTGCAATAATATCAAAACTAATAATATGCAAAAACAAATTATTAATGATTGAACAAATGCAAGTAATGCAGGAAAATTAGCGGGACGCCGTGAGTTTCTAAAAAATAAAGATTGCCGTGTGTCCCTTTAAGAGTTTAATATAAAGTGATAATATTCGATGCTTTGAATTAAACATATATTGTAATTGGATACAAATTATTTTGATTATTTATTTATGGAAATAAAGGATATATTTAGACTAGTGTGAATAAATAAATCTGGAAAGTATTGAAATAAAGTTTGATTAAAGGAATACTTGATACATTTTGATTAAAGGGACATTTGACAAGTTTGATTAAAGGTACACTTGCCAATATTAGTTGGGCTTTCTTATGTTTCATTGTAATATTTGAATACATTTGTTGATTATATTTTAAAAAATAGGTGTTGCTGGTTTTGCTTCCTTTCTTGTTACATTTTACCCATGATCTACACTTAAATTACACAGTCGTGCCCATACATGTAAGGTAAATCTCTTAAGTTTCTGTCAATAGATTCTGACCATTATATAGAGTATCTCTTTTCCAATGAAGTTTTACGGGTTTACACAGAACTGTATCGAGATCTTTAACGTGGATATGCCTTGAGAGAGTGCGTGTTTAGATCAGACTACACCAATTACCAACCAATCAGCAGGCAGGGAAAAAGTTCCAGGGTAAATTCGCAGCTATTACACAGAATTTCTTAATTTTGATTGGTTGACAAGGTAAACAAACCAAACACTCTTGCTAAAAAATTAAAATTCAACTTTTGAAGAGTACTTATAAAGGTTAAATCATACATTTGTGCAATGTATTCATAATATGTTGCATAATCCAAAAAAGTAGTATATTTTACATTTTCCTCTTGTTTCTACATGCAAGTAGGTGGGTCAGCACCATCCGACGCAAACAGCTTTTTCAAAACATACTCAGCATATGGTTAATTATTTTTTTATGATAAAACTAAGATAGGTCTTTCAAAACAAGTAATACAAATTATAGCTTCCTCAGTACAGAGCTTAGAGCTATGAGGTAGGCCTATGGAAAATGAATTGGTATAGTATGACCTAAAGATAGAATGCATAGGGTAAAAGTAAAAGTAGACATACTTTTTTCCTAACACAATGTTTTGAAAGTGTGAGACATATTGAATTATGGTGTATTTTGACTTTTCTTATTAATCTTTTCATGTTTTTTAAATATTTGAAAGTTTTATGATGCAACATAGATAACTTAAATTCTTTTATTAAGGGTTGTGGACACAAAATTAGCCATACCTGACACCTAGTATACACAATTGGCCTGTAATGCACATGTTTAACACAGTTAAAGGTATATCTAGTAAGTTTTATTCCTTTCTGCATACATTGTTTGGCAAAAATGTCAGAAAGCGAGAATCTACATCTGCCCGAAAGATGTCGAAAATCCGCTTATGTCTGTTTTGTAAAATATGTTGAGGTAAACTCTGACTTTGAGTTCATCGCTTCTATACGGTTAGTGTCGATATGCAAATATTTTATGCGATTTAATACATTTTACAAATTAAATAATTTATTTGCCAAAATAATTGACCTTTTGTATGTTTTTCAAAGTTCTTTTCTACCCACCCCCTTCATTTTAATGAATTTTCATGGATTTGTACTTTAAACAGTGCTTATTGTCTATGAAAATGACCTGTAAAGATGGTACAAACAATATCTAATAAAAAAAATACAATAAACAGTACAGTTACAGGCAATCTTGTGTAATGAGCATATTGTAAAACATGGCATGACCCTAAAAATGGAGTTGGGGAGGATAGTCTCAGAATTATTTTTTGTCATTTTTAAACTGAAAAGTTGCATTATTTTTTGATGGTTTCACATATAGAAACTGCTGAAAAATGTTAATTAATGCATTTGAAGGCAGATTTTGAATATATACAAAAACAGTGGCATTTTATGGTAAAATCTGTTATTTCGACCCCTGAAAATCACAAATATCATTTTTGAGTAGATATTATTTTCAAGATAGCTTCAACTGGTTGAAAAATTCACATCTTGTTGATGAAATCAATGTAAAATCACTTTATTTGAAACAAAAGATTGGAACGGTTGTCAAGATATGGTATTTTGAAGACTCGGATTTACGCGTAAAAACCGAAGGAATTTTGCTTTAACCGAAGCTCTTTTAAGCCCTCATATTTTGTCGACTTTTTTCTAAAAAAAAATGAAATCATTTTTCTCAGATTGAATGTATCAAACAAATTAGCCAGAAAAAAACAACTTCAGTCAGGTTTGAATGTCTCTTTAGATCAGACTACACCAAGTACCAACCAATCAGCAGGCAGGGAAAAAGTTCCAGGGTAAATTCGGAGCTATTACACAGAATCTCTTAATTTTTATTGGTTGACAAGGTAAACAAACCAAAATATCTTGCTAAAAAATAAAATTCAACTTTTGAAGAGTACTTATAAAGGTTAAATCATACATTTGTGCAATGTATTCATAATGTGTTGCATAATCCAAAAAAGATGTATAGTTTACATTTTCCTCATGTTTCTACATGCAAGTAGGTGGGTCAATACCATCCGACCCAAACAGCTTTTTCAAAACATACTCAACATATGGTTAATTAATTATTTTATGATAAAACTAAGATAGGTATTTCAAAACAAATAATACAAAATATAGCTTCCTATATTAAGCAACTCGGTACATAGCTTAGAGCTATAAGGTAGGCCTATGGAAAATGAATTGGTGTCGTATGACCTAAAGAAGCCACGTGAGCCCGCCGGGAATCGAACCAAGGATATCTGGATCTAGAAGCAATAAACCACTCAGCCGCAATTCAAATCATAATTATATCCGTTTTCCCATTCATCACCCCACCCCACACACTCCCTCCACACACACACACACTTCTATAACCAAACATTTGTATATTAGAAATCAGGCGCGTCCGGCTGTATATCAGTACATATCAGTACAGATAAGAATCAGGGAACTATTGACTTATGGCATAGGTTAATTTTCCTTCCGGACTTGTCTCTGTATAATCCGAAAGTGGATGTTCCGGACTTGTCTCTGTATAGTCCGGTGGTAGAGGATCCTGAAATGATGATTTGTTGTTACTTTTCCCCGAACTTCCGGTTTGGCTGCCAATGGGGTAATACGGCGGCGGCGGTGATGGCAGAAGAGAGTATGGTGGTGGCAACGTTTGCTCTATATTTAGGCTTATGGCTGGAACGAAACATTCAATTAATCAGCTGTTATTTGACAAAATGATATCTAGCTTACATTTGAAATAGATGTGTGTAAAGTTTTTTTCTATCAAATAGACAACACATTTTACTAATAACTAGGACGCGTGAGAACTAAAGATAATTCGCTTCGCATAATTAAATGGCAAAAAATATGATACAAATTAACGAAGATAAATACGAACCAACAATTGAATTGAATTGGATTTTATAGTCGCACCAACAGCTAAGGTCATATGGCGACTTTCCAGCTTCCATTGGTGGAGGAAGACCCCAGACTCCGGGCAATTTTCGTTCACGGGCGGGCACCTGGGTAGAACCACCGACGTTTCGCAAGCCAGCTGGATAGCTTCCTCACATAAAGATGTCTAGGCCCCTGAGGAATCGAACCTACAGCGGTGAGGGGCAAGTGATTTCATGTCAGAGACGTTAACCACTCGGCCACGGACGCCCCTCGAACCAACACAATTGGATATGAATGTCAAACAGGAAATGCAGCATTCAAGGACCACATTCAACCACAAGCACACACAGAAACAAACAATAACTACAAAGATGAAGAACAGGCAAAGTTATATAAACAACACAACTATTCAAATTAAAAATCATCATTCTAGGGAATGGCCGTTACTAATGTGGGTAGCACTTGTGGCCCGACCTGATTGCATTGTACTTGTATATATAAACTGAACGAATTTAAAAACGCAACAGGGAATAAACTAAGATAACTGACATATTTCAATAGAAATAAAATTTTAATTTCATCTATTCTATTTAACAATATCTGCAGTTGATTTGCTGAAAATGTCATTCATTCAACAGAGCCCGGCTTGTTTGCCTTTATTCATCTTTTTAGTTATTGTTTGTTTCTGTGTGTGCTTGTGGTTAAATGTGGTCCTTGAATGCGACATTCATATCAACTTTGGTTGGTTCGCATTTATCTTCGTTAATTCGTATTATATTTTTTGCCGAATTATCTTTAGTTCTCAATTAGAAAATATATTTTTAGCGACTGAGTTGCATATTACATGCATATGAGTTGAATGAGACACAGTATTGGAAAGGTCAGTGACGAACTGACCTGGTGTTATTTTCCTTCGTCATTCATTCGAAAAACAACATTGTCTTTTCATGGACGACCATTACAGAAAAGTAGTTTCATACAGTTTTCAGCAAATCACATATAACTATGAAGTAACCGATAAACATTTCCAAACAGTTACAATGCAGCATATCATTATGAACAGGAGTACCTACATGGTATGGCCTCATCGGAATGTGGGTGAGCACTCGTATGTTGAAGTCTTTCTGTATGTAGTTGTCGAGCTGTTCTGGATATCCGCTTTTTGCAGCAGATGTTTACAAGACACAGTATAATCAACGCTACCAACACGAGTCCCACCAAGCCACCTCCTACATAGGCATCCCTATAATTATTTCTGAAAAAGACCAAACAACAAAACAAAACGTATACATTTTAAATAGTCAATAATAGTTAGGTCATAATGGTCGCACTGATACAAAACACATAGTGCTGTTAGGTGAGACAGTATGACGTGTGAACTACAAATCACAGGTACTAAGTTCCCGTTCATATGGTTGTGAAATGGGTAAATGTCTAACCGTTTGGTGCAAACAGCCTCTGAACCACTACGTAGCATGTACGTTTCTTTTGTGCCAAATATTGGAAAGGAGAGCATTTATTGCCCACGTCCTTTTACTCTTTCTTTCCTAATGGACTTGAAATTGTCTTTTTTTCATACACAATAGAGCATGTGTGTGTTTTCCATTTGAACCAAGTATTGGAAAGAAAGAATTTATTTCCTTTCATATTAACTTTTTATATCCGCTCTTTTCGAAGAAAAAACGGGTACCAGTATACTGTGGTCGGTCCCGTCCGTCCATCTGTCAGTCAGTCCGTCAACTGATTTTGCTCGTAACCTAAACTCCTTCAATAGGAATGTATTCATGCTTGACATAGAGGATGTTTAGGTTGCCTAGATGACAACGAAGGTTTCGGATTTAGGCTCTGACCCGTTGGGCCCCGAGGTCAAGTAGAATTCACCAACATAAAGATTAAACCCACGATATTTAATAGTTAATGAAATGTTCTTACATTCTACCAGTAATAATATACTCATGACATATTGAACAGGTTTTTTGATTTGCATGGATCATCCTCCATATGGGAGGGAACTTGGGATAATGTGGGGTGGTACATTTTTATTGTTTACATAAGATGAAAGAAGGTGTTCATACTTAGCACAGTGCTTACCTAGATAAGTAGATGGCATCGAAGATTTCGGATCCTGGCTCTAATACTCTGGGCCAGAGGTCAATTTCAAAATGTCAAATTATCCAAAACGAACACTAAAACCAGAGTTTTTAATATATTTAATGGCATCTCAAGCCGGCCATTTGTAAAGATATACACATAACATATGGACAGGGTTTTGCGACTCTATGTACGGACACTCCTATACAGGGGATGGGAGTTACGGTCATAAGGAGTCAGAATGCATTTTCATTGTTTCCACGTAACCTTAACTCCTCCTACACCAGTTCAATGATGTTGTTAATATTTGGCACAGTGGTTGCCTAGGGTGTTTAGATGACAACTTAGGTTTCAAACTGCTTGTTTGTTTTGGCTTGAAATTATGGTCAATTAAAAGTGGAAACAATAACATGATGATGAAACATTTCACTCAGATTTTCGTGAGGAGTTTTTAAGTCCCATCGATAATATCTTCATTAAAATATAAATATATAACCACATAATTATGCTCGACGTTTTCTGCTTGAATTGAATTCAGTGTTGTTCGACACTTCGAATAGCTTCATCGAATCTGGAATAATAATCTGGGTCCAAATTCATAAAGCTTCTTAGCAATATCTTTACTTAAGTCAAAATATATAATTTTTTAAAACATATTTTTTCTATTGAATTAAGACATATTATTTATATTCTTTTCGTTGGAGAAGGGAGTCCTGGTGGTTGAGTGGCGTGGAGATCCGGTAGTTATCTCCACGTTGCAACACACCACTTTGGTCCGGACTTCAACTAGACGGGCGGTCAGATTTGGACCGATCTGATCAATCGGTTTGTCACGCCAGCTATAAGAGACCCGACATTATTATTCAGACAGTACCAGTACACTGTATCTTACTTACTTTTTATATTGTTCTACTTTAAACATTATATAGATAGGGTCTTTTATGGCGGTGGCGCACGGGCTAATCATGTATTTCAAAACGCTATATGGCTATACTCGTGCCACTTTTTAAGCGGAACATAAGTGCGGCTCTTTGACTTTTTAGTTAAGGGGTTATGTCCGCTGGGTGGTATGGGGGTTCTGATACGTTAGCTTTATATGAGTATACCTTCTACGTATTCTTGACATTTTGACTGTTGGATATCCACAGCAAATGTCCCCTTGTTGGACTCCAAGGTGGGTGAGAAGCGTGGGAGATGAATTCTTAACGCCACATCATGGCATCACAAAAACGCACAAACAACTAACAAAAGAAAAAAAACAGAACCTGAATCTGATACTGAGGAACCAGTGATCAATCACTCCTTTCCTCGTTTTCTCATTATCGAATCGGAAAACGGGGAAAAACCCATTACAGATATTTCACCTTTCGTAATCGAAAAAACTGTCCATTCCATTGCTGGACATGTAAAACTTCAAAATAAAATTTCAAGTCCGACCTCTTACGCATCTATTCTCAAAACAACAGCAACACACACAGAATGCAGGGATGCAGGTACGCAATACGAACCACAGCCAGAAATTCAAAATACAAAGAATACTTCCTCAGTATCAAATCCAAACAAAAGTCAACAAACACAACTTAACAAACCAAAATTAAACTTTTCTCCTAATCAAACCTTTTCATTTAAATCCAACACAAAATCAGCAAGCTCTGGCAATGCCAAGAGCATGTCAATTTCTCAGAATTGGAAAGGGGGTTCTTCTAAGACTGTGAAGTCAAGTAGTTCCCCAGTCGTAAAGCCTAATACCTCCTCATTTCGAAAGCCTAGTGCTTCTCCAATTAGGGAGCACAAGGAGCAGCCAAAGGCGTCTAGCGGCCCTATTGAGCTGCATAAGAAATTCGAACAGCTCATGGACATTTCAGAGCCAGCAGCTGCACTGCCACTTCCATCCTCTCATGAAAGGTTGGTTGACGTACCACTTCAGCTGACTTCTTCCAGGGAGGATTTATCGGTGGAGATGTCGCTGCTTGAGTCTCCTAAGACCTCTCCTAAATCTAAAGCCAAGAATAAAAATAAAATTTTGAAAACGGCCTTAGTGCTAAATAATGGGTAAAACTAATAAGATCATTCAATGGAATTGTCGAGGTTTGAAACCAAATTATGATGAAATCAGCTTAATTCTAAATGAACATAACCCTACTGCCTTTTGTCTTCAAGAAACATTCTTGAAAACAAGTGATAAGATATCGTTTAAACAATACTCACTATACAATCATATTTGTGATACCGGGGACAAGGCGACTGGTGGAGTTTCGATAATCGTTAATCGAAACATTCCTCCCAGACCTGTTGCGTTGAAAACAAATTTGCAAGCTATTGCGGTCAGTGCTACTATGCACAGAGTCATAACAATATGTTCCTTATATTTACCACCTAGTTCTTCACTTGACCTTAAAGATCTAAATCACCTAGTTGCACAATTGCCATCAACTTTTATACTCTTGGGCGATTTTAATGCACACAACTACATCTGGGGTTGTAAAGATATAAACGATAAAGGCAAGAAAATTGAGGATTTCTTAGCCAAAAACAATTTGTGTCTTTTTAATAATAAGTCACATACTTATTTACATCCTGCTACAGGCTCTCATTCTTCCATATATTTAACAATATGCGATCCAACGCTTTTGATGGATTTTTCGTGGAGTGTTGGACACGACCTCTGTGGAAGTGACCACTTCCCAATATTTCTTGAAAATATCGGCCCTTCACTTCTCGAAAAAACGCATCGATGGAAACTTCGAAAGGCTGATTGGACTACGTTTCGAACTCTTTGCGAGGAACAATTAAAGCCTTCCGTTTTCGAGGATGTCGAAGACGCAACTGCTCTTTTTACCAAAACTCTTCACGATATAGCTCATCAAACCATTCCAAAAACCTCGGCAAATCCTAAACGCCCACATAAACCATGGTACGACGATGACTGCAAAAAGGCAGTCAGCGATCGTAAAGCTGCATTAAATAATTTTAACTTGCGGCCAACTCAAACAAATTTAGATAACTTTAGAGTTTTTCGTGCGAAAGCCCGTCGTACTATTAAGGATAGCAAGAGGAAATCCTGGAGATCTTACGTCTCTAGGCTGAATTCTCGCTCATCTCTTAAGAAGACTTGGGACATGGTCCGGAAAATAAGTGGTAAAGGTAATTCTAGTTCTGTAAATCATCTTAAAACAGATAATGGAGATATAACATCTGTCAAAGATATTACAAACACTTTGGCAGAAACTTTTTCAAAAAATTCTTCTTCTGAAAATTGTCAACCAAATTTTCTGAAAAATAAGAAACAAAAAGAACAGAAGAAGCTGAACTTCAAGTCGAAAAACTTAGAAAAATACAATAAACTATTCACTCTCAAAGAACTTCGAGAGTCCCTTGAAAAGGCTCATGATACACCAGCTGGTCCTGATGATATCCATTATCAATTACTAAAACATTTACCTGAATTCTGTCTCTCTACCCTTCTTGATATATTTATTAAGGTTTGGGTGACGGGAAACTTCCCCGATTCTTAGCGGGAAGCAATCGTTATTCCAGTCCCCAAACCTGGAAAGGATCATACGGACCCAATACATTATCGCCCTATTGCTTTAACGAGTTGTATATGTAAAACCATGGAACGAATGATTAATGAGAGACTCTTTTGGTACCTGGAATCCAACAAGCTGATAACAAAGTATCAAAGTGGATTCCGGCGCCAACGAGGCACAACAGACAATCTCATTCGATTTGAATCATTTATTAGGGAAGCTTTCGTAAAAAAAGAACATCTGTATTTTTTGACTTGGAGAAAACTTATGATACTGCATGGAAGTATGGTATTATGAATGATCTCCATGACCTTGGTCTTAGAGGCCGATTACCCATTTTTATAGAGAAATTCTTAGATGATAGACAATTTCGAGTCCTAATGGGATCAACCCTCTCCGATATTCATGAACAGGAGATGGGTGTTTAACAGGGCAGCATACTCTCTGTCACACTTTTTAATATAAAGATTAACAGTATAGTAAAATACATCAATCCAGGTGTGGATTGTTCGCTATATGTTGACGACTTTGTTATATGTTATCGTGCAAAAAACATGAACACTATTGAGAGACAACTTCAACAATGTCTCAATAAACTTCAGACCTGGTCTGATGAAAATGGTTTTAAATTTTCTAAATCTAAAACTAATTGTATGCACTTTTGTCAACTTCGTAAACATCATGAAGACCCTCATCTAACACTGGATGGGTCACCAATACCAGTAGTGGATGAGAAAAAATTCCTTGGTCTTATTTTCGACCGTAAATTAACGTTTATACCACACCTTAAATACTTGAAGGCCAAATGCCTTAAAGCTCTTAACTTCCTTAAAGTTGTTGCAAACACTAATTGGGGAGCAGATCGAAAAGTCCTCTTGCGACTTTACAGATCTCTTATCAGATCCAAGCTGGACTACGGATCGAAAGTATATGGATCGACTCGCAAGTCGTATTTGCAGATGCTCGACCCTATACATAATCAAGGATTACGACTCGCCTTAGGTGCCTTTCGTACATCACCAGCCGAAAGTCTGTATGTCGAAGCTAATGAACCATCACTGTCTCATAGACGAGACAAATTAGCTCTACAATACGCCATTAAATTAAAGTCTAACCCTTCAAACCCAACTTTCGATAATGTTTTTAATCCTGGTTGTGAAGCTCCTTTTGATCGAAAACCGAAGGCTATTCGACCATTTGGTCTTCGTATTAAACCAAAATTAAGAGACACTAAAATCGACCTAAATTTGATTGCCAATTACAAAGTACCACAAATTCCACCGTGGACTTTGGAAACTCCAACAATTATTTTTGATCTTTGTAATAATAACAAATTTAGTACAGACCCTACTGTCTTTCAAAGCAAAGTTAATAAAATTAAATCGAAATACAGTGACTTTCAACATATCTACACAGATGGCTTTAAAGATGGAGATAAGGTAGCTGCAGCAGCTATTGTTCACAAACACAGCATAAAGAGCCGCCTGTCTGACAAGGCCTCTATCTTTTCAGCTGAACTTAAAGCAATTGAACTTGCCTTAAATTATATTCAGGAATCTGATGATGACCATTTCGTAATATTTTCTGATTCCCTTTCATCTCTTCAGGCACTGGGTAATATGAAACATGATAACCCAGTTGTGCTTCAACTTTTAGAAAAGTACAATTCTCTTATAATTGATAATGTTATTATTTTCTGCTGGCTTCCAAGCCATGTAGGAATACGTGGTAATGATAGAGCTGATAGTGTTGCTAAGGCAGCATTATATTTACATATATCTAATACCAAATTACCTTATACTGATTTTAAAAGTTGTATTAACACATATATTCGTAACTCTTGGCAAACCGCTTGGGATTTGTCAGTTAACAATAAACTCCATCCAATTAAACCGTTACTCGGAGAATGGCGTTCTTCTAGTAGACCCATTCGTCGAGAGGAAGTTGTCCTACACAGATGGCTCTAAAGATGGAGATAATGTAGCTGCAGCAGCTGTTCACAAACACAGCATAAAGAGCCGCCTGTCTGACAAGGCCTCTATCTTTTCAGCTGAACTTAAAGCAATTGAACTTGCCTTAAATTATATTCAGGAATCTGATGATGACCATTTCGTAATATTTTCTGATTCCCTTTCATCTCTTCAGGCACTGGGTAATATAAAACATGATAACCCAGTTGTGCTTCAACTTTTAGAAAAGTACAATTCTCTTATAATTGATAATGTTATTATTTTCTGCTGGCTTCCAAGCCATGTAGGAATACGTGGTAATGATAGAGCTGATAGTGTTGCTAAGGCAGCATTAGATTTACATATATCTAATACCAAATTACCTTATACTGATTTTAAAAGTTGTATTAACACATATATTCGTAACTCTTGGCAAACCGCTTGGGATTTGTCAGTTAACAATAAACTCCATCCAATTAAACCGTTACTCGGAGAATGGCGTTCTTCTAGTAGACCCATTCGTCGAGAGGAAGTTGTCCTAGCCCGGTGCAGGATAGGGCATACACGTTATACTCAATCATATTTATTACAAGGTGAGCAATTACCAGAATGTATACCCTGCTTTGCACCGTTAACGGTCAAACACATCTTATTGGAATGTGTAGACTTTGATCCTATGCGTCAAAGGTACTACAATGTTAATACTATGAAAGAGTTATTTGATACTGTAGATTTTAGTCTTGTTTTAGATTTCCTAAAAGAGATCAGACTATATAAATCATTATAATGTGTTTTTATATATATTTACTTGTTTATATACCCGTTGACGGGCATTCGTTGATTTACAAACATAGTTTATATTACACCTTATCATCCCTTTTTTTTAAAATAGTTTTATCTTTATATTTTTACATTAATTTTTAATTAATAATTCATTTCTTCGTTTTTCATCAATTTTTGCGCACAATATTACCTATTTATGTGTCGACGTGCCGTAAAACACCATTCATTCATTCATTATATGTTTAATAGTGCTATAGATAGATAAAACCCACGGCTAAACATGTATCTTAAAATAAAACGTGTAAAAATCTTAAATGTTGATTTAAGTAATATTTTCTACGTATGTTGCTTACGAATACCGGCCCAGGTACACGTGACAGCCCGGTTTACGTCCCCATCCAACCGACACGGCTAATGGAAGAGTGTTGCCTAAGGACAAGCCTATGGTATCGCTGTGGCAGTGGTGCCAGTGTGGTGCCTAAGGACAAGCCTAAGGTATCGCTGTGGCAGTGGTGCCAGTGTGGTTCGAGCTGTGATCTACGGATTCAGAGCCGAAAACATATCCATTGCTCGAAAAAAAGGGAGAGAAACGTGCAGGTATAAACGAAATTATGAACGGGTAGGAATCACATTTGATTTACACCCCGGAGTTCTTTGACAACATTGGGCCGAAAGGCGGAATTCAAACAGAAAATTTAATCTTGCTAAATAGTGTGCATAGACAATCAACCCTTATCCGGCTCTCTACATATTTGAAGTTTTATTTAGTTTCGTTTGAATTCGGCAAAACTGTTGTGTTGTTTTTTCGGATACGTTAATTGTGAGTAATATGGAAATACATAATTAGCGTCACGTACCCGCAACATAAGTTGGACTCGCCAGATGGTGCAGGACAACACGTCTCAGGACACTCTACATACTGAATACCATACGGTGTTTTGTAACTGCAGAACTTTGGCGCTAACGTCTCGGTCACCAGACCTGTAACACAGCACATATTTAGCAACTCAGTGTTACATTTTCCTTAGTTTTATTTTAGTTAATAGTATTGCAGATAAATCTGTGAATATTTTAATACAAAAATGAGATATAGGGTCCTATAGAAACCTCAGCGTCCGAACGCAATGGCATCGTAGGTCCGCACTGTACTGCAAACAGGACAATAATACAATGAAAGAGACAAAAAACATCAGAAACGTTTTGGTAATTTTCCCCCCAGTTTCGCA
The DNA here is from genome assembly GCA_037043455.1 of Cyrtodaria siliqua. NCBI lineage: Eukaryota > Metazoa > Mollusca > Bivalvia > Adapedonta > Hiatellidae > Cyrtodaria > Cyrtodaria siliqua. The sequence goes on from JAWPHD010021630.1 coordinate 21,001, forward strand.
CACCCGAGAATCTCACCATCAGCATTGCTTTGGCAATTAGTTGATAGTATCGCCTAGATAAATGTGTGCATATTTTTTGGTACTCTTCGCAACAGTTTCACTCACCTGGGAATCTCACCACCCATTGTATCACCGGTAACTTGACAATCGTCGCACTGACCTGTATATGCTTTCGCACAAAACTAAAGAAATTTCGGGGACTATTTTACTTTACTATATACATGTTTAAAACTCGAAATAGTGAATATATGTAACGTTTACTGTTTTAAATAATGAAGCAACTGATAGTAGATAACTAAAGACAAATACATTTTTGTTTAAATAAGAACAATTTCAAATGAAGACACCTGTTCGTACTCGATGATCAGTTGAAAAAGTCCGGTTGTAAACAAATCTCATAGTTCATTGAGCGAAAGTACACCGATGAGTGCGGAAGCGCCTTCTGGATGGATACAATGTCTCGCCACCTGCATTGCTTTGGCAATACCGATAGTTTACGGCGGATGACTTCCGGTTATGCAGACGTGCGATTAGACTGCTACACAGCGTTTAAATATAAACGACTGTAGAAGTCCGCCATTATGTGTACTGGCGTAGCCATTTTCAGAGTTTATAGATATCCCGCCACCTTAATTCCTTTATGTAAGTGACGTGTCTGCATTATGTAAACAATATTGAGTGAAATCCCAATACATGTTTTATAGAACGTAGACCAGACTCTTGGCCACGATTGTGGTTGGAATGCACTTTATAGCCGTAATTTACGGCAAAAAAAAATCGGTCTTTGACTGACGCTTGAGTGAAACGGTACATGCGCAGTGAAGTAGTCTAACGTGCGATAAAACATGCTCGAAATGTAGGTGGTCCAGGTTTTGAACGATTAAATTTAATAATAAACAATAATTCAAAACTGTCTAGCATGAAAACAAACGTGTTAATAGAAAAAAACCTCCACCTCACCCCACCCCAGCCCACCCGAATAATCACTCAAGGGTAGCAACCTACGTCACGCGCACGCGCCAAAACGGATCCGTTTACCTACACGGAAGCTCGATTCGATATTCGGTAAGTGGATTCTTATTAAGAATTACAAAACATTTAGTAAATTGACAATGCCCACCGTACCGCATGGATTAGAAGGCTTTTATTAAACCTTAAATAATCTGTAAACTCCCAACCGTTTGTTAGTTTACTTCGATACAATCCATTTCCACCAAAATGTAAACGGTACCTGGCTTTGAAATGAGATTGTATTTCCACCAAAATGTAAACGGTACCTGGCTTTGAAATGAGATTGTATCGAAGGAAACTGAAAAACGGCTGGGAGTTTACAGCTTATTTAAGGTTTAATAAAATATTTTTCATCCATGCGGTACGGTAGGCATTGTCAATTAACCAAATGTCGTAGATCTTGGTAAAATCCACTTACCAGCTCCCGAATCCAGCTTCTGTGTATGTAAACGGATCTGTTTTAGCGCGTGCGCGTGACGTAGGTTGCTACCCTTGTTACTAGAGCCTTGAAAATAAATAAATAGCGCAGTCATCCATATTTCAGACCGGACTAGTTTATTAACAATAATTAATCATATGGTCTAATTTAATGCATATACACATTGTATTATACGAAGCTAAAACACATCATGATGGTTTGATTCGTACGAGGGGTGTTTCGTAAATAATGCGATTGATATTGATACTAGAATACTATAATCATTTTTGATCAATTGTTTTTGCGATTTCCTTCAAAGTACTCCCCCTTAACCGAAACACACATTTTGAGCCAAGCAATCCACTTTTGAAAACATTTTTCGTATTCATGAACAGGTACACCCTTAAGACACTGGTAAACAGCAGATCCCAGGGTATTGCTTGAGTTATATCTCTTCCCAGATAAGTGATGTTTAGTCTTGGGAAGAGAAAATAGTCGCAGGGGGCCAGGTCTGGCGAGGAAGGGGGTGCGGGAGAACGGTGATCTTCTCTGACTCCAAAAAGTCCGTTACAATACGGGCTTTGTGGGCGGGCGCGTTGTCATGCAGAAGACGAACATACTTCAGACCTGTTATAGGGCGACGCTGTTTGTAGTACTTCTTCAATTGTTTCAATACGACGTTTTATATAAAACCGTCCTATGTCAGTTCTGCCTTTTGGCACCGCTTTCTGCATGACGGGACCGTTGGAAGTGAAACAAAATGCAAACAGAACCTTCTTAACAGTTCACGTTCGTTTGGCAATAATTGGTGGTTTCATTTTTTTCGTGGCCCAGATTCGGTTAGATACTTTTCTTTTTGGCTCATAATAATGGACCCACGTTTCATCACCCGTAACTAAATTCTCAAACGATTTTTTGCTGTATTTCGGATACATTTTCAGACGTTTTTTCGCTGTTGTAACCCTTAACTTCTTCTGGTCCTCTGTCAGCAAACGCGGTATCCATCTTGCATGTATTTTCTTAACTTTCAGATGCTTTTTCAAAATTAGATGAACTCGTGCTAACGACAAGTTTGTTATCCGAGCTAATTGTCTTACTGTGTTTCGAGCATCAGTTTTCGGGATTTCACGGATTTTTTCAACGTTTTTCTTGGTCGTTGACGTTAGAGGACGACCAGTGAGAGCAGTATCTTTCATGCTCTGTTGCCCGGATTTAAATTTGGCCACCCACCTACAAACAGTACTATACGACATTTCACCACCCCCGTAAATGTCACACACCTCTTGGTGAATGTCTTTCGGCTTCAACCCTGCCTCTAATATAGGCCCTAATTTCAAGCACATTTTCTGCTCGTTTGCCAGTCATTTTGCATATAGTGTAACGAATACGCTATAAAGCAATGCACATTGCACCAAGGTCAGTGAAGGTATGAATGAGATGTTTACCTTTGACACGCGTCAGTGATCACTCTAGCGATACGAAGTGGTTTCATGTAAATATTGCATGGGTTCCGCGAAATAATACAGAAGTCGCATTATTTACGGAACACCCCTCGTATTTGGATTGACACCCATAATTATTTCACATATCCTCCACTCCTTTTTTTACACACCCGTTGACGGGCACTTATTAATCTTCATACACATAGTTAATAGTTTTTACTATATCATGCCTTATTTGAAAATACTTTTACCTATACATTTTACCGCACTCTTAAATAATTAGTGTTTATCAACTTCGTCGCTTGTAGATACAAACGTCTTGACTCTAAGCCTCTATGTCCTGAAAAAAAAATTGAAACCGGAAACACGTGTCCGTATTTATTAATTTTTTTTATAGTATTTTTGACCATCAACATTTAATTCGTCAATATAATAAAGTTTCTCTCTTTGTTTATTTATTAATGTAGTATCTTCCTGCCATTCTATATATCTTCGATAGAAGGTACGTCTGTATCAGTCAATCAGAAACGATACCAGAATCTCGGTAAAATGGCTGCCGCGTCTTTTCTTAGACGTTTGTATTGAAAACAAGCAAGCGCTGCAGATGATCTAGGCTATTAAATAATTAAGTGTTTCATTGTTCATTTGCATCAGTTTTCGCGCACAATATAACCTATATGGTCACATACTACTATTGATTTGGGGCTTCTGATTGGCTGAAAAAAGTATAGAGTCTATTAGGGCATATAGTCAGATTGTAAGGTAGATTCTGATTGGATTAAATTATCCAAATCATAACAAATCCCCATAAAACATCCAACAAATATATTTCCAACAAAAACACGTTCATTTAGGATATTTTGACTGAAATTTGCATTTTTATGGGTACAATTGTACTGAGAGTATATTTGCAAAAAGTAAAAGTTCTTTACTGCCATCTTGGGGGTGCCCACATTAGACGCTGAAATCATTACAATACTCCCAATTTGCTGGTCATTTTTGAGTGTCTCTCAGATAGTTCTTTAAAAACAGTTAGGTTTTATCATCCGTTCTGATATTGGAATAGGGGTTGTAGGCCAAAAGGCTATAATGGAGGCCTATGGGAAATGCAATAGTGGTATATGACCATGTGTGTCGACGTACCGTAAAACACCATCCATTCATTCATTCCACTCCCTTTATGTTTAAAGCCGTCGATCTTGGTTGGTAATAGCAGGACCTTTTTAGTTTACAGTCTATATACAGTCCATGAGTATACAGTCTATCTACAGTCCATGGTAATACAGTCTATCTACAGTCCATGGTAATACAGTCTATCTACCGTCCATGAGTATACAGTCTATCTACAGTACATGGTAATACAGTCTATCTACAGTCCATGAGTATACAGTCTATCTACAGTCCATGAGTATACAGTCTATCTACAGTCCATGGTAATACAGTCTATCTACAGTCCATGCTAATACAGTCTATCTACAGTTCATGGTAATACAGTCTATCTACAGTCCATGGTAATACAGTCTATCTACAGTCCATGAGTATACAGTCTATCTACAGTCCATGGTAATACAGTCTATCTACAGTCCATGGTAATACAGTCTATCTACAGTCCATGATAATACAATCTATCTACAGTACATGGTAGTACAGTCTATCTACAGTCCATGAGTATACAGTCTATCTACAGTCCATGGTAATACAGTCTATCTACAGTTCATGGTAATACAGTCTATCTACAGTCCATGGTAATACAGTATATCTACAGTCCATGAGTATACAGTCTATCTGCAGTCCATGATAATACAGTCTATCTACAGTCCATGAGTATACAGTCTATCTACAGTCCATGAGTATACAGTATATCTACAGTCCATTGTAATACAGTCTATCTACAGTCCATGGTAATACAGTCTATCTACAGTCCATAAGTATACAGTCTATCTACAGTCCATGAGTAAACAGTCTATCTACAGTCCATGGTAATACAGTCTATCTACAGTCCATGGTAATACAGTCTATCTACAGTCCATGGTAATACAGTCTATCTACAGTCCATGGTAATACAGTCTATCTACAGTCCATGAGTATACAGTCTATCTACAGTCCATGGTAATACAGTCTATCTACAGTTCATGGTAATACAGTCTATCTACAGTCCATGAGTATACAGTCTATCTACAGTCCATGGTAATACAGTCTATCTACAGTCCATGGTAATACAGTCTATCTACAGTCCATGATAATACAGTCTATCTACAGTCCATGGTAGTACAGTCTATCTACAGTCCATGAGTATACAGTCTATCTACAGTCCATGGTAATACAGTCTATCTACAGTTCATGGTAATACAGTCTATCTACAGTCCATGGTAATACAGTATATCTACAGTCCATGAGTATACAGTCTATCTGCAGTCCATGGTAATACAGTCTATCTACAGTCCATGAGTAAACAGTCTATCTACAGTCCATGAGTATACAGTCTATCTACAGTCCATGGTAATACAGTCTATCTAGAGTCCATGGTAATACAGTCTATCTACAGTCCATAAGTATACAGTCTATCTACAGTCCATGAGTAAACAGTCTATCTACAGTCCATGGTAATACAGTCTATCTACAGTCCATGGTAATACAGTCTATCTACAGTCCATGGTAATACAGTCTATCTACAGTCCATGGTAATACAGTCTATCTACAGTCCATGAGTATACAGTCTATCTACAGTCCATGGTAATACAGTCTATCTACAGTTCATGGTAATACAGTCTATCTACAGTCCATGGCAATACAGTCTATCTACAGTCCATGAGTATACAGTCTATCTACAGTCCATGGTAATAGCGTGCGTATATTTTAAAGCAATAATTAATTACCATTTCGATTAATGGGTCACATAGATAAATGCAAAGTCAGTAGCCTAGTAAGCAAGAACACTAGTAAATATAAACAGACTTACACATGAATGTTACCGCAGTCCATTCAACCACAGTGTTAAATATCATTGTATCCTGTTTTCATTTAAAACATGCATACAGTAAAATATAAATTATAACTTTATTGACACTTAATGTTAAAGCTCCTCAAAAAAGCAACTTCCGACTTTATGTTTACATCACATATTAGGATTACTGTGACTGCATGTCTATATAACATCATGCGCATATGCACGCATTTGTGGTGAATGTTGTTTCGGGTGGGTAAGCCAGGTCATATCGACTGTAAACAACGAAACAAGCGACGTGAACTAATCAAAGCACTAAAAGTGTTGATGGACGGTGCCACTCAGAAAGTACTGATTCCGAAAAAAACGCCTAATCGGCGGGGGATAAAAAATGAAGTTAGGTAGAAATGTTTAAATTGTATAAGTGTCAAAGGGGAATAATTGTAAAATGAAAATGTCAGAGAAAGTTGGTCACAACATACAAATAAATGAGATCTCGATTCCTTTCGAAAATCAATCAGATTCAATCATGCATGACAGAGTTATCGCCCCTTGATTGTCTGAACAATAAGATTTTTGCAAAGACTTTCGGTGGCGATATGGCTAAAACAAAAACTTCATTGATTTAGGATAAGTATAAAATAAATAAATAAAAAATACATGTAGGTAGTCTGAGTTTCTATGTATTGTTCTAAATTCCTTAAATATAAATACTTTTTAAACACAATATTGATAATGGTAATAAAATGTGATAGAATGCCATTGATAGAACGTAATAATTATAACTATTCCACTGTAATATATGTATTCATTCTCTAAATGAAGTATGTTTGTTTGTACTTTTCTCTGAAATATTG
>JAWPHD010021631.1:0-27670 GCA_037043455.1 Cyrtodaria siliqua
CATACAGGAAAATCTCTGCTGGTGTTTCTCAGGATACTCCCGGACGAGCCGGCAAATATAACAGGTGGTGAAAAAAATCGTGCCTCATCTAGGACTGTAACCCAGGGTCTCTGTTTTTTCGTACCAGTGCTCGAACCACCTAGCTGTCGAGGACACACATTAGGATTTGATTATTCACCATTTTCCTGTATGCATTGACATATATTTATCAAACATCTCTTTTCTTAAATGCCATTCTTCTTTTAATTGGTAGGCAACAGCATGCTATTACTTTTGACCTTTGTCTAAGAAAATCACTAATATCGTATAATAACACACATATGATTATCTACATAAAACAGTGTATTAAATCATTTAGAATTATTTTATTTTTAGAATTTTGTGATTCTTGGTTTCAAGAAACTCATTACTCAATGAGTGATACAAACAGTCTTAATCTGTTTCTCACAGCTATTAAAATACTCATTCAGTTCTTAGAACACACTGAGTTGTCTCATAATAGCATGACGTGATGTCATAATAGCATGACGTGATGTCATAATACCAAGGTGTGATGTCATAATACCAGAAAGTGATGTCATGATAGAAACAACCAAACGAAGCATTCTGATTGGTTCAGTGATAGAAATTGGACTAATAAAACCAGTTAATTTAAAGCTCATTACGTTCTCAGAACACACAGGTTTTACTGGCCAATGAGTAAATGAGGTTCTTGAAACCCAGAAACGACAACATACTAATAAAAAAATAATTCTAAAATGATTTAATAGACTGTTATAAGCATATTATTGTTGTACATTTTCCCTTTCTGAGGCAATCCTTAATTTTTAGCGGCCAGAAGAGCTTATGGGATGGCGAGTTGTCCGTCGTCCGTCCGTCGTCTGTCGTTAACTTTTGGATTGTGAACACTCTAGGGCCTTCATTATTAATCAAATCTTTACGAAACTTTTCCAGTGTCTTTATATCAATGAAAGCTCGGACAAGTTCGAAAACCAGCCGGATCGGATAAATTTCACCAGAGTTATGGCCCTTGTTTTGCTGAAAAATGCCATATTAAGCCTTGTGAACACTCTAGCACCTTCATTTATTATTTGATCTTTACCAAACTTGCACAGATTGTTAATATCAATGAAAGCTCGGACAAGTTGGAAAACCAGCCAAATCGGTTTGGTAACACCGGAGTTATGGCCCTTGTCTTTTCTGAAAATTGCTATTTTCTGCCTTGTGAACGCTCTAGCACCTTCATTTATTATTTGATCGTTACCAAACTTGCACAGATTGTTAATACCAATTATAGCTTGGACAAGTACGAAAATCAGCTGAATTAGGTCAGTAAAACCAGAGTTATGGCCCTTGTTTTTTCTGAAAATTGCTATTTTTTGCCTTGTGAACGCTCTAACACCTTCATTTATTATTTGATTGTTACCAAACTTGCACAGATTGTTAATACTAATGATCGCTTGGACAAGTTCGAAAATCAGCTAAATTGGGCCAGTAACACCAGAGTTATGGCCCTTGTTTATTCTGGAAAATGCTATTTTCTGCCTTGTGAACACTCTAGGGCCTTCAATATTAATCGGACCTTTACTTAACTTTGCCAGTGTCTTTATATCAATAAAAGCTCGGACAAGTTTGAAAACCGGCAAGATCGAAATAATTTCACAGGAGTTATGGCCCTTGTTTTGCTGAAAAATGCCATATTAAGCCCTGTGAACACTCTAGCACCTTCATTTATTATTTGATCTTTACCAAACTTGCACAGATTGTTAATATCAATGAAAGCTCGGACAAGTTTGAAAACCAACTAGATCGGACCATTAACAGCGGAGTTATTGCCCTTGATTTAGTTAAAAATGCTATATTTTGCCTCATTCAGACAATAGGGCCTTCATCTTTCATCCAATCTTTACCAAACTTTACCAGATAGTTTATATAAATGAAAGCTCGGGCAACTTCGACGACCATCTAGATCGGACCATTAACAGCGGAGTTATGGCCCTTGATTTAGTTAAAAATGCTATATTTTGGACTCGTTAAAACGATAGGGCCTTTATCTTTCATTCGATCTTTACCAAACTTTACCAGATTGTTTTATATAAATGGAAGCTCGGACAATTTCGAAGACCAGCCAGATCAGACCAGTAACAGGGGAGTTATGGCCCTTGATTTAGTTAAAAATGCTATATTTTGCCTTGTTAATTTGATAGGGCCTTTATCTTTCATCTGATCTTTACAAAACTTTACCGGATTGTTTATATTAATGACAGCTCAGACAATTTCGAAAACCAGCCAGATCGGACCAGTAACAGATGAGTTATGGCCCTTTATTCTGTTAAAATGCTATATTTTGCCTCGTTAAAATGATAGGGCCTTCATTTTTCATGCGATCTTCATGAAACTTTATGAGATTGTTCCTATCAATAAAAGCTTGGTCAAGTTCGGAAACCAGCTAGATCGGACCAGTAACAGTGGGGTTATGGCCCTTGATTTAGTTAAAAATCCTATATTTTGCCTCAAGACGATAGGGCCTTCATCTTTCATCCGATCTTTAAGAAACTTTACCAGATTGTTAATATCAATGAAAGCTTGGATGAGTTCGAAAACCATCCAGATTTGACCATTTACATCGGAGTCATGGCCCTTGATTTTCTGAAATATGCTACATCTTGGCCTCATTAAGATGAAAGGGCCTTCATTTGACCGGATTTCATTGAAACTTTGCAGGGATGATCAGTACCAAGCCTAGTTGTACATAGTCGCCGTGTTCCAGTTGAAAAATTTTGGCAGAGTTATAGCCCTTTAAAGGTTTTAATACACAAACGTTGTTTTGACTAGTTCTCCTGAACCCATGGCCGGATTAAACAAAACTTTTTAGGGATGATCTATTCTATATCTAGTTGTGCACATCATCGCCGTGTTCCGGTTGAATGATTTTTTGGCGGAATTGGGGCCCTTTAAAGGTTTTAATACACAAACTTTGTTCTGACTAGTTCTCCTGAATCTGGCCGGATTTAAACGAAGCTTTTTAGGGATGATCAATTCCATGTCTAGTTGTGCAAATCATTGGCATATTCCCTTTAAAGGTTTTAATACACAAACTTTGTCTGATCTACTTGTCCTGAACCCCTCGCCAGATTTCAATGAAACTTTGCAGGGATGATCAGCACCAATCCTAGCTGTGCATGTCATTGTCATGTTCCGGTTTACAGATATTTGGCAGAGTTATGGCCCTTTAAAGGATTTTTTGATACCACAATTTTTTTCCGGGCTAGTTCTCTTGAACCCCTGGCTGGATATAGACGGAACTTGACAAGGATGATCAGTATCAAGCCTAGTTTTGCATATCATCGCCATATTTCGGTTGAATGATTTTTGGCAGAGTTGTGACCCTTTAAATGTTTTAATACACAAACTTTGTCCAGATGAATCTCTTCTGAACTCTTTGCCAGATTTCAGCGATCTTGGCGAGAACGATCAGTACTAAGCCTAGTTGCACCTGTCATTGCCATGTTCTGGTTGAATGATTTTTGAAAGACTTATGGCTCCTTATACATAAACTTTATCTTGAGCCAGTAGAGCGTCCACAGGCCCTCTTGGGCCTCTTGTTTTTATTTGGTTTAAACATATTTTATTTGCTCTACTGGCCAAAGACCAGCAGGGCTTATGCGATCACTTTTCGTCCGTCGTCCGTCCGTCTGTCTGTCCGTCTGTTAGCAATCTTATAAAATCGACATCTCCTCTGAAACCGCTTGAAGGATTTTGATGAAACTTCATCACAATGTTACTTGGGAGGGCCCCTCTCACATTTATATTTTTCGCGGCACCAGTCATCCAAGATGGCCACCATGGCTAAAACTAGGTCAAATTTAAGGAAATTTCAAACGACATCTCCGAAACCGCTTAATCCATTCTACTGAAATATCATATACATGTTCCTTGGGTTGGCCTCTATCAAGTTTGTGTTTTTCCCTATCGTCGAATAATCAAAATGGCCGCCACAGCGACCAAAAGTTTACATAGAGTTATATACAAAAAGGTTAAAAATGACATCTTCTAATGAAACCGCTTAAAGGATTTCGATGAAACTTAATCACAATGATATTTGGGATAGTCCCTCTCAGATTTGTGTTTTTCATGGCCGCCAGTTATCCAAGATGGCCACCATGGCTAAAACTAGGTCAAATTTAAGGAAATTTCAAATGACATCTCCTCCGAAACCACTTATTCCATTCTTGTGAAATATCATATACATGTTCCTTGGGTAAGCCTCTGTGAAGTTTATGTTTTTCGTTACCATCAAATAATCAAAATGGCCGCCACGGCGACCCAAAGTTTACATAGAGTTATATAGGAAAAAGGTAAAAATGACATCTGAAACCGCCTGAAAGATTTTGATGAAACTAAAGCACAATGATATTTTTGATAGTCCCTCTCAGATTTGCGTTTTTCACGGCCGCCAGTCATCCAAGATGGCCTACATGGCTAAAACTAGGTCAAATTTAAGGAAATTTCAAACGACATCTCCTGAACCACTTATTCCATTCTTGTAAAATATCATGTACATGTTCCTTGGGTTAGCTTCTATCAAGTTCGTGTTTTCGTTATCGTCAAATAATCAAAATGGCCGCCACGGCGACCCAAAGCTTACATGGAGTTATATAGGAAAAGGTTAAAAATTACATCTTCTCTGAAACTGCTTGAAAGATTTTGATGAAACTTAAGCACAATAATCAGCGTTTTTTTACCTTATATAAATGGGACCGATAAACGGCCCCATTCCTAATTGAAAAAATTGACCATTTTTCCCAATTTCCAACTAAAAAATTCCCAAATCGAAGTTGTTTTTCCGTCAATCTTTCTCCTGGGATATTCTCAATACACAGATGTAATCAGTGTATTAGCCAGCCAACCATGCAGCCGTCTTTTGCACGGCCGTTTTTGAAAAATCGCGGCCAATATTTGAGGGAGTGGGTGGGGTAAAAATAATTTTTTTTTTTTTTTTTTTGCTCAACAACACTTCCAAACTCTTACTTTCTCAATATTTATGTTTTGTATACATTTATAGAAGAAATATGACCTAAAATGTATTTTTTTCACCTTTATCTGTAAAAAATATTACCCCAGAGACACCCACTTGTCGCGAATTGGCGCGTAACGCGTGTTAGCAACTTATTTTGCACACCCTAGCTGTTTCCATATTTGCACACCCAGTTCTTGAATTTCTGCCTAATACACTGGATGTAATAGATCTTCCCAGTTCTGTTTTAGATTAATCTTCTTAATAAAGTTTTTTACCAGGGTTGTACGTTTCTTCTGCTTTTCTGTGTAAATTGAAATGCAAAACACAGCCTCGTCACCCGAGGACGACGCCATGTTGTTTATGCGTTGCAGAAACGCTTTACCGCTTGTATGTTATCTAAACGCTTTACCGCTAGTATATTCTACTATGTAACAAGCGCCTCAGTGAGCGATGGGTTAATACTAAATAAAGGACGAATAACAGAAATCGTCTGGGCCAGGAATCATGAGAATATGCGGAGAATATGCAGAGAATCTGGTGCAACCCTAAATGACAATAAACTTAACAGCATTGTTAAAATTTTCAGGGACAACAAAAACAGAGAAATTATTCTGTAACAACACAGTGAAGTACAATAAAAACTTGAAACATTACAGTTGTGAAAATATTTTTATTATGCAAATCATCAATAAATATGTAATATTTCACAAAATACAAAAAAAACATTTTTCCCAATTCTGAGAAAAAACGCGTGTTTTTTCCCAATTTTGAGAAAAATCGCGTGTTTTTTCCCAATTTGACCGGCCACGGACCCATTCCCAAAATGGTGAAAAAAAACGCTGATAATATTTGGGATAGTCCCTGTCAGATCTGTGTTTTTTCGCAGCCGCCATCTTCTCTGAAACTGCTTGAAGGATTTTGATGAAACTTAAATCACAATGATCTTTGGGATAGTCCCTCTCAGATTTGTATTTTTTGCGGCTGCCAGTCATCCAGGATGGCCCCCATGGCTAAAACTAGGTTAAATTTAAGTAAATTTCAAACGACGTCTCCTCCAAAACCACTTATTCCATTGTTGTAAAATATCATATACATATGTTCCTTGGGTTGGCCTCTATCAAGTTTGTGCTTTTTGTTTTCGTCTAATAATCAAAATGGCCACCACGGCGAGCCAAAGTTTACATAGAGTTATATAGGAAAAGGTTAAAAATGACATCTTCTCTGAAACCTCTTGAAGGATTTTGATGAAACTTTATCACAATGATCTTTTGGTTAGTCCCCTCAAATTTGGGGCCTCCAGTCATCCATGATGGCCACTATGGTTAAACTTAGGTCAAATTTAAGGACATTTATCAAACAACATATTACCACTTATTCCATTCGAGTTAAATATCATATGTATGTTCCTGTTGTTGGCCTCTATCAAGTTTGTGTTTTTCGTTGCCGTCAAATATTCAAAATGGCTGCCACAATAACCCAAAGTTTACATAGAGTTATATATAGGAAACATGTTTCTGGCCTATATCATGTGTATGTTTTTGAATCACATCATACAAGTAGAGCGTCTACAGGCCCTCTTGGGCCTCTTGTTTTTTCAATGGTTTACAAAATTTATATATAGATTGTACAAACATATTATATGTGTATAAACTATTTGTTTGCTGTTTCTCGACCTATGATGTCATAAATGGCTTGTTAGGTAGGTAGGTAATTATTTTTTTCCAAGGACAGTACACCGCTAGAAATTAAAGAAAAATATACTGAAGATAGCAACAACAAAAAATAATTAAAATAATGTTAAAGAATTGCTATAATTTTTTTGGCAAGGCCCCTTTTTCACACAGCATCCACTTAGGGAAGCATCCAGTGGCTCTACTAATCTTTTTGTTTAAGAAATAGAACATGGTTTACTGTGAATTATCGTTTAATATATCACGGTTTGGAGTTCAATTATTGTTTCAACTGAACGACAAACCGTGATATATTATAGATAATTCACCGTAAACGATGTTCTATTTCTATTCTAATACCCCTTAAATGTGAAAATAACGCACCCATCTGAAATCTTTCGCATTGCTTTACTTGCTCTCCTAACGTTGCATACGTTACAATGCGCAATGCTTATTCTCCTAACATTGCAAAAATTACAGTGATATATCGTTCAATATAGCGAGATATTTTAAACTAGGCTATATAGAGCGGGTGTATTAGAATTTCAAATATAGCATACTTGTTTGTATCTATGCTCATATTTTGATGTAAATATTTAACTTTAAAAAAATTCAGACATTTATGTGTTTACCCTCAAAATATACCTTGCTTAAGTGCCCCTTATATAATTGGATCACCTCTGCTGTATCTGTATTGATTAATCATTCCTGTATTATAACTGACCTGCTATAGGATTAGCACCTTGGCCAAACAATGGGAGGCTTTTAATTAGCTTGTTGGAGAGTCACTATTGTGTGTTTCAGACTTGTGGACAGTTCAAAAGAAATTTATAAAAAAATCAGTCTCGTATTATTATTCTTTTGCAGTTGGTTGATATTTTTTAAATCCTGCGTAGATTTCCAAACTTTGCAATAGCCATTTTTGAGGGCCTTTCATTTGTGTGCATAGGATGATTTGAAGGTGTGTCGAGGTCAGGAATGGTTGCTGTCAGTATATTTTGGAGTAATTTCTCTTGATTAAAAGGTATACAGTTTTTCTCTTCAGTCCCATAACTTCCTTTTAATTTGTTAAAGATACTTTAATGAAACTTCATGTGTGCAATAATAATTACTACTACTGCTACTACTACTGCTACTGCTACTGCTACTGCTACTGCTACTGCTACCACCACCACCAGTGACCACTCTGATTTGTTCTTGTTTTAATAATTGTTATATAATATTTTGAATGGGTAGATTCTGTTTGACTGTTTTTGATCCCTGCCTTCATAAATCTCTACTTCAACAAGCTTTGTAAGCCTACCCTGTTGGAGGTACACTTTATTGGTAATTGTTAATTAAATGTTTGTTAAATTTCAATTGGTTTTCAAATATTCTTTCAATGTTTATCAATTAGAGCCCACCTATTAACCCTTGTTATCAAGACCTGGTGGGTAATGGATGGTAGATTGATATATTGTTTACAAATGTTTGTCATTTGCCTACTCAGTGGGGTTTGGCTTTTATCTAGAGTTCTTATTTAATGAAGGATTTGTTTCTATGATTATAGGTTGTTGTAGGTTTACAGAGCTTTATGCTTATTTTGAAAAGCTAATATCGGAAGCCTTTCGACTCTTTAAGGTGTGTTTAATTATTAGGTTATTGCTCACTGCTCAGTACATATTGTGATACGTAGCTTTATTGAAATACAAATATAAAGGATAGTACATTAGGGCAGACATGAAGAGGATCCTAGTTTACATCCTATTGAACTAAATTAACTTTGATTAGGTTAGAGATATTTTGTCACATCAGCTATATACATATGGTGCAACTGAGACCATGTTTTCACAGTTTAAATCACTGCTGCTGAAAAACAGTGACTTGACAGTGTAATGCACTGCTACTGAAAGTTCACAGTGTAAGTCACTGTTACTGAAACAATGACTTCATTCACTGATACTGAAACAATGACTTCACAGTGTAATTCACTGCTACTGAAACAATGACTTCATGGTGTAATTCACTGCTACTGAAACAATGACTTCATGTTGTAATTCACTGCTACTGAAACAATGACTTCATTCATTGCTACTGAAACAATGACTTTATAATGTAATTCACTGCTACTGAAACAATGACTTCACATTGCAAGTCACTGCTACTGAGAGTACACAGTGTAATTCAGTGATACTGAAACAATGACTTCATGGTGTCATTCACTGCTACTGAAACAATGACTTCATTCACTGCTACTGAAACAATGACTTCACAGTGTAATTCACTACTACTGAAACAATGACTTCATGGTGTAATTCACTGCTACTGAAACAATGACTTCATTCACTGCTACTGAAACAACGACTTCATTCACTGCTACTGAAACAACGACTTCATTCACTGCTACTGAAACAATGACTTCACAGTGTAATTCACTGCTACTGAAACAATGACTTCACAGTGTAATTCACCACTACTGAAACAATGACTTGACAGAGTAATTCACTGCTACTGAAACAATGACTTCATGGTGTGATTCACTGCTACTGAAACAATGACTTCATTCACTGCTACTGAAACAATGACTTCACAGTGTAATTCACTACTACTGAAACAATGACTTCATGGTGTAATTCACTGCTACTGAAACAATGACTTCACAGTGTAATTCACTACTACTGAAACAATGACTTGACAGAGTAATTCACTGCTACTGAAACAATGACTTCATGGTGTGATTCACTGCTACTGAAACAATGACTTCATTCACTGCTACTGAAACAATGACTTCACAGTGTAATTCACTACTACTGAAACAATGATTTCATGGTGTGATTCACTGCTACTGAAACAATGACTTCATTCACTGCTACTGAAACAATAACAATGACTTCACAGTGTAATTCACTGCTACTGAAACAATGACTTCATGTTGTAATTCACTGCTACTGAAACAATGACTTCATTCACTGCTACTGAAACAATGACTTTATAATGTAATTCACTGCTACTGAAACAATGACTTCACATTGCAAGTCACTGCTACTGAGAGTACACAGTGTAATTCACTGATACTGAAATAATGACTTGACAGAGTAATTCACTGCTACTGAAACAATGACTTCATGGTGTCATTCACTGCTACTGAAACAATGACTTCATTCACTGCTACTAAAAGAATGACTTCACAGTGTAATTCACTGCTACTGAAACAATGACTTCACAGTGTAATTCACTACTAGTGAAACAATGACTTCATTCACTGCTACTGAAACAATGACTTCACAGTGTAATCCACTGCTACTGAAACAATGACTTCATGGTGTAATTCACTGCTACTGAAACAATGACTTCACATTGCAATTCACTCCTACTGAGAGTACACAGTGTAATTCATTGATACTGAAACAATGACTTGACAGAGTAATTCACTGCTACTGAAACAATGACTTCACAGTGTAATTCACTGCTACTGAAACAATGACTTCATGGTGACATTCACTGCTACTGAAACAATGACTTCATTCACTGCTACTAAAACAATGACTTCACAGTGTAATTCACTGCTACTGAAACAATGACTTCAATCACTGCAACTGAAACAATGATTTCACAGTGTAATTCACTGCTACCAAAACAATGTATTCATGATATAATTCACTGTTACTGAAATGATGACTTCATTCACTGCTACTGAAACAATGACTTTACAGTGTAATTCACTGCTACTGAAACAATGACTTTACAGTGAGTGTAATTCACTGCAACTGAGAGTTCATAGTGTAATTCACTGCTGCTGAAACAATTATTTCATTCACTTCTACTGAAACAATGACTTCACAGTGTAATTCACTGCTACTGAAACAATGACTTCATGGTGTAATTAACTGCTAATGAAACAATGACTTCATTCACTGTTATTCAAACAATGACTTCACAATGTAATACACTGCTACTGAAACAATGTCTTCATGATATTTCCACCTCAGTCATATACATTTAGGTACCAGCAGTTCCCACAACCCTCAGTGTTGCAACATTAGGTACCAGCAGTTCCCACAACCATCAGTGTTGCAACACTACATACCAGCAGTTCTCACAACCATCAGTGTTTCATCACTAGGTACCAGCTATTCCCACAAACCTCAGTGTTACAACATTAGGTACCAGCAGTTCCCAAAACCATCAGTGTTACAACACTAGGTACCAGCTATTCCCACAAACCTCAATGTTACAACACTATGTACCTGCAGTTCCCACAACCCACAGTGTTACAACACTAGGTACCAGCAGTTCCCACAACCTTCAGTGATACACCACTAGGTACCAGTAGTTCCCACAACCCTCAGTGGTACAACACTAGGTACCAGCAGTTTCCACCACCCTCAGTCCTATATAACTAGGTACCAGCAGTTCCCACAACCCTCAGTGTTGCAACACTAGGTACCAGCAGTTCTCAGAACAATCTGTGTTACAACATTATGTACCAGCAGGTCCCACAACCCTCATTGTTACAACCCTATGTACCAGCAGTTTCCACAACACTCAGTGTTACACCACTGGGTACCAACAGTTCATACAACCCTCAGTGTTACAACACTGGGTACCAACAGTTCCCACCACCATCAGTGTTACAAAACTGGGTACCAGCACAGTCATCGAAATTCAGGCTTGTATTCTTTGATTTTGAACAAGCCCGGCATTGACATGTTACTCGTCCTTATAGGATGTTTACTCATCCTGCTCATATCGTAAAGGTTCATCGGTCAAAGTAGTAAGATACCATCATTTAACACTATTATATATAAATAAAACAAAGGGAAACATCATAATGTGTTTTTTATGCCCCCCAAAGGGTGGCATATTGTAATCGCACTGTCTGTCCGTTCATCTATACACTCGTGTCTGCTTCATAACTCTGACAATAATGGATGGATTTTCAAATAACTTTGCACAATTGCTCACCACAACAAGGCAACATGTCACACACAAAATCCAGGTCCGTGGCTCCAAGGTCAAGGTCACACTTAGAGATCAAAGTTCAAAATCCGTTCGTCTATACACTCGTGTCCGCTTCATAACTCTGACAATAATGGATGGATTTTCAAATATCTTTGCACAATTGCTCACCACAACAAAGGAATGTGTCGCGAATTTTTTTTTTTTATTTTTTTATTTTTTTTTTTTAAATTTAATTTGTTCGATTTTTATTGTTTGTTTGATTTTTTTTTTTTTTTTTTTTTTTTTTTTAAATATATCTGTTGGTTTCATATTGCTCCAAGGTCAAGGTCACACTTACAGGTCTGTCACTTACTGTGACATTTCTTGTTTATTTATTTTTTGGTGTTAACGCCGTGTTAGCAGGAAGCATTGCTGTGCCTATTGCAATTTTTTGCGGTTCTTTGATTTTTGATGGAGTTACGGCCCCTTGACATTTTTTTTTTAATTTCTTGTCAGCGCTACTCCTCCTAAATGCCTTGTTGGATTAAAAAAAAAGAAAGAAAAATATATTTTTTATTTTTATTTTATTTTTATTTATTTTTTTTAATTTTATTTTATTTGATTTTTATTGTTTGTTTGATATTTTTTTGATTTTTGATTTTTTTTAAAATATATCTGTTGGTTTCATATTGCTCCAAGGTCAAGATCACACTTACAGGTCACTTCGGGGGCATTTGTCACTTACTGTGACATTTCTTGTTTTCTTTATATAAATCAATGAAAATATAAAACTTTGACCAGTATTATAGATATTCATAGTCTACAGTTCACTACAGTCTGCTCATGGCCATTACAGTCACTCTGGCATGGTATATATTTTTCCCTTTCTCCTGTGAAAAACTCCCCTTAAGAATTTTTTTTTTTATATATTTATTGCAGAATGTTAAACTCCAATGCAGGAAAAAGCATACTTTTTGCAATTCCCCTTCCTGAATGCCCTGGTCCCAGTCACCTTAAAGATGACTAGTACCCTTAAAGATTTCCCCCGTGAAAGGGTTATTTGTATAACATTCAAATACCGTAAAGTTCGGCGCTCAGTGAAATTAAAATGGGAGCCGCATTTTAGAATGTCTCAAAACGGAAATGCGTCAATTTCCCAATATCCGGTTGACTTAAATTGCATTTTATCGCAGAATAAACACACCTGCGACTATTTACTGCATTTAATTGCTTAATAAGCTATACTGACGAGATAAAGAAACGCCTCATCGAAAGTTGGCGTTAATTTCGTTACAAAGTTTAAATTTGGGTTGCAATGTCAGAAATGTACATGTACTCTGACCGATAAATCCAACCAACCTAAACTCGTACGATTTTATTCAGCCCATTGCTAAATTCATGTACCTGCTCGCGATTTGCTTGTGCAGCCTGTGCGTGTCAACCATATGGTTTTATCGAGTGAATTTTACACTGGTACATGTGTTAGTCGACACACAACCATATTTTCAGAGATTTTCTGACAATTATCCAGTTTCTGATAAAGCCGAGGCTAAATTCCGAAGAGAGGGCCCAAGTTTTGGCCATGCTTGAGTGTGGGCGAACGCAAGAACAAGTCGCTAGACGTTTTAACGTCTCTCGTTCGACAATATTGCGTCTCATTCGACGTGTCAGGGTCACCGGAACGTTTGCAGATAGGCCACCTTCAGGTAGACCGCGTGTAACGTCAGTACGGCAGGATAATTACATCCGTCAACGCCATCTGAATCCACATCACGTTTAGTGGTAGGTAACCGTGGACGCCCTGTAAGTCGACATACAGTCAAAAATCGGCTTAGAGAACGGGGCATTATCTGCAGCAGGCCCTACCGCAGTCTAGTTCCTACGCGACTCATCGTCAATGTTGTACAATGAGGCATTTCTTTATCTCGTCAGTATATGTAAGAACTATTTTCTTTGTTGTTTTTTTCTACTGAAATGTTACTCATCCTCTCGGACGACCGATTCATGAGTTTCACTCGCCTGGATTCCAAATTTCAATCGTCAATACGAGGGGACGAGTGGAATTTTTGTGCCTTGTGACTATTTTATTGATTTTATTGATATTACTACCGGCAGGCTTGTGTTCTTGAATATTGGACAAGCCCGGCAGGCATTTTACCAGTCTCGGGCTTGCCTAATTTCGACCACTGCCAGCAGTTCCCACTACCATCAGTGTTACAACGCTAGGCACTAACAGATCCCACAACCCTCAGTGTTAATTGCATTTATCATGTTCGTGATCCAGCTGTTAATTCATAGCTAACTGATTCTGAGCGTGCCTGTGAAAAAAATACAACCGTCTCATTCCGTGCCCCATTTCAGTTTCATACCTTGGACGTTAATAGTGTTTTAATAATGATAACAATAACGATAACAATTAAACTGTCCAAATGTACCATAATGGTACACTCTGTCACAGAATAATCACATGGACTAGACACTCCTGCTGTATGTACTATAACTTACCGCTGTGCCATTGCAATCGGCAAGGCGGCTGATATACATTGTGGTTTTTTTTGGCTAAGGATTGGTTAGCACATACATAGAGGATCTTCAACGTGTTCCCATTTCATATAAGATTTATGAAATGAGTTATAAATTATTTTAATTTTAACGAGCCTTTTTGGCGAGTTAAAATTAAAAATAATTTATAACGAGTTTCATAAATCTTATATGGAATGGGAACGAGTTTAAGATCCTTTTTATCACACAACATTGCAATCAAATCAGTAAAAAATAATTTAGATGGACATAGAACTGCCACAACATCAGACGCACTTAAGGACTCACACCGCTATTATCTCCCTTGAATACTCGTGCCCTACAGATGAAGGAGGTAGATAAAAAAAAAAAAAAGTTCGCTTTTCTACATTTTACAGTATACATTGATTTATCTTTACCAGGTTCTAAATCTACAGCATTTTAGGAAGAGATCACAGAAAAATGCATGTTGATATAAGATTTCTGGCTAATTCTGCCCCATTTTACACATCATGGGTCTAATCACCACGGGGTTTTATTTTTGTCTAAATTTTGATAGGTGTCACGCAAACATGAAATTAAAAAAAGTTCAATCTGGTAAATATTTTAAATTGCAGATATTGGATCAATGAAGAATTTAAGCATAAATACATGTTGCAAAATCTGTTTTATCTCTATGCCACGAACAAAAACATTACAATGGGACCATATGGAAAATTAATTGTGGTGTGAGACGTTAAGAAAGAGCTGCAGAATGGGTATCTTTTATTCGTTATTCTTAAGGCATTGCGCTTTAGAGCTGCAGAATGTCATTTTCATCCGTTATCACTAAGGTATTGCGCTTTAGAGCTGCAGAACGGGTATCTTTCATCCTTTAATGCTAAGGCATTGTGCTTTAGAGCTGCAGAACAGGTATCTTTCATCATTCATCTCTAATGCCTTGCAATTTAGAGCTTCAGAATGGGAATTTCCATCATTCATCTCTAAGCCCTTGCGCTTTAGAGCTGCAGAACGGGTATGTTACATCCTTCACCTCTAAGCATTGTTTGTGTATCTGTGAACGTTTCAGACATGTTAGGACACAGTTAACACGGTTATTCAGAAATCCCGTCTGTGTATGTATAGTTACTTCAAGTTATCTTCATATTGCAGGAATTAGCTGAAATTTTACTTGATACCATGTTTAACTAAAAATGAACTATATTTTCAAAACCAATACAGGTATAAGCATAATTTTAGCTTTATTTTACAGCTATTGGCTTGTTAAAACAAACACACATATCAATGAAGACAGACTACTTTGAAAAAAATGTCAAAATTAAACGAGAGACTGATACTTTTCCTGGAAAATCAAAATGTTGACGGGTAACCCTTAGTTTGAGTTTATAATTTTCAGCATTTTTCTCAGTAATCATTTCTTAAAGATCATTTTTATGCTATATTCAGATGTAGAGATGCCTTTTCATGTATATTTGAAAGTTTCAGACATAGCTGAGCACAAATGACCAGGAAAATTCAAAATCCTTATCATTACTGTAGATTTTCAAAATATTAAAGGTACTCGGCCTGAATTTCGACCAATACTCTAGGTCACTAAAACTTGAATAATTTGAAAACCAATAAACATGGAATCAAAATTTTAGCACTTTTCAGCATATAATTGATTTGTATACATTTTCAATTATTATTGAGGTGATCATTAGAAAAAAAAATCACATTAAGGACTCACACCACTATTAACTCCCTTGAATACTCGTGCGCTACAGACGAAGGAGGTAGATAAAAAAAACAAGTTCGCTTTTCTACATTTTACAGGATACATTGATTATCTAATCCAGAGCACTTTAGGAAGAGATCACAGAAAAATGCATGTTGATATAAGATTTCTAGCTAATTCTGCCCCATTTTACACATCATGGGTCTAATCACCACGGGGATGTATTTTTGTCTAAATTTTGATAGGTATCACGCAAACATGAAATTAAAAAAAGTTCAATCTGGTAAATATTTGTTAAATGTGTTTTAAATTGCAGATATTGGATCAATGAAGAATTTAAGGATAAATACATGTTGCAAAATCTGT
The DNA here is from genome assembly GCA_037043455.1 of Cyrtodaria siliqua. Lineage (NCBI taxonomy): Eukaryota > Metazoa > Mollusca > Bivalvia > Adapedonta > Hiatellidae > Cyrtodaria > Cyrtodaria siliqua. The sequence goes on from JAWPHD010021631.1 coordinate 16,214, forward strand.
TTTATCTCTATGTCACGAACAAAAACATTACAATGGGACCCTATGGAAAATTAATTGTGGTGTGAGACGTTTATCGCCAAAACGTCATAAAATATGTGACTTCGTAACATCGCGTCTCACACATAACGTTGCGTATAAAAGAGTTTGTGTTTTACCTCTTTACAAAATAGCAATTTACGCCAAATTTTTAATAAACCAACAACAATGTTTTGTATAACGTGCATTATTTTTATTAGCTGTCACAAATAATAAGTTTATGACTCCGATCTTGGTGAATTTGTAATAAATAAAATAGTTTCAGTTCAGGCGCGTATCCAGGCATACGCACGTACGCCAATGCGTACAATTCGTCAGCAAAAGTGAAAAATTAAAGTTCAAGATGCCATATTAACGCTGAAATATAGCTTGAGAACGCATCATTTGCCTCCTAATTTTCAAAAAAATCTTGGAGGAGGCCCCACAAACCCCCACCGGCAGGAAGGGGTTTCACCCCCTCCCACACATAACCCCCACTCGCAGCATCGCTGCTCGGTTCGCAGCTACGCTTCTTATATCTGACGTACATTTCAAAATGCTCCAGGTACGCCCCTGCAGTTAATAAACTTGCGTAGTGTTACAGGTTTAACTCAACCAATCAAAATCGTTCCAGGTTGTATTACACGTGTTCATACAATAGAATATTAAATGGGTGTTCGACACTATTAACAAGGGACATTATGTGATAAATCATTCCAGGTTTTGTGGAATCAATAACATTTATGTTTAAGTTCCTGCCCAGGCAAGCCGTTCTTTTAAATTGGGGACATTCTGTTTTAAAAAGATATGGTACATATAATTATATATTGTACCATAGCTCTAATGGTTTTCCTATGTTCTTGCTTATGATATATTTTTCATAAACCTGAAGGTCTGAGCCTAAACCGTGCTATAAATGCCGGTATATTTCAGCCGTGCTATAAATGACAGATTCGGCAAGTTATACCATGGTCTACTCAAATTTACGCGCGCGCAGTTGTAATTTACAAACAACCTGTCAATCAAAGCGACAAAAACAGCACTCCTTGACAGTGCATTTGCCCAATAATATACAAAGGCGATTGGCTGCAATAATCAAAACATGGGTCATGCTCATCACGCATGATAATGCTATTTCCTGATTGGATCGAGCTGTTATTTTTACTGAAAACTGCAACGCCCTAAAACTTCTTGCACATGCGTAGTTGGATAAATGGCTCTGGTACAAAACTTTTATAGCATACTTTTCTCGTATGCGATTTATACTGCACTCTCGGGCCTGCGGCCCTGGAGAAGCAGTATAAATCGCATATACTCGAAAAAGTATGCTATAAATATTACATATATAGCATCTGTTTACTGTTATCATTCTCCTTCTGGTAACTAGCTAGAGCAAACAAAAAACAACATATTGAATAAAATGATTGGGAACCGGCCAGCAAATGCAGTAATGCACACCTTCATTGATCCGTAAATTTACAGATCAAATTTCAGCATGGGTCGGTGTGTTTCCACATGATTTATCGCAATACAAGTAACTAATTGATTTTCAGACTCGGGCTTATTTGTATCCTGGTGATTGTACAAATATTTTCCATATTTCTCATGCAGATTTATGTAACATCGCTCAGAATACATCAGATTAATGGTGAGAAAGAGACGCGTGTTTTACCTACGGTATGTTTGAACATTTAAATTATAAAGGAATCTATTTCTGCTTCATTTGCAGAAGCATGACAACAAATTGACTGGACGAGAAGTTGACATCTTCAAATGACTTTAATGTAAATTCTGTCGGTGATGTCAAATGTGTTTTTGACATGGGGGAAGTTCTGGTACATTAAGTATAACATGATTTCAGTTTTCAGTCTAATATCCCATCCTTCAAACATGATTCACCATATTTATATATGATAGGCAAAACGTTGAATGTCATAAAATACTGTAGTTAAACTGATATTAAACACATCCATTCTAACATGGTTCCATTCATTTGTTAGCTCTACTGGCCGAAGGCCAGCAGAGCTTATGGGATGGCGAGTTGTCCGTCGTCCGTCGTCCGTCCGTCCGTCCGTCGTCCGTCCGTCCGTCCGTCGTCCGTCCGTCTGTTATATTTTGGCTTGTGAACACTCTAGGGCCTTCATTATTAATCAAATCTTTACGAAACCTTGCCAGTGTCTTTATATCAATGAAAGCTCGGACAAGTTTGAAAACCAGCCGGATTGGATAAATTTCACCGGAGTTATGGCCCTTGTTTTGCTGAAAAATGCAATATTAAGCCTTGTGAACACTCTAGCACCTTCATTTATTATTTGGTCTTTACCAAACTTGCACAGAGTGTTAATATCATTGAAAGCTCGAACAAGTTCGAAAACCAGCCAAATCGGATCGGTAACACCGGAGTTATGGCCCTTGTTTTTTCTGAAAATTGCCATTTTCTGCCTTGTGAACGCTCTAACACCTTCATTTATTATTTGATCGTTACCATACTTGCACAGATTGTTAATACTAATGATAGCTTGTACAAGTTTGAATATCAGCTAAATTGGTTCAGTAACACCAGAGTTATGGCTCTTGTTTTTTCTGGAAAATGCCATTTTCTGCCTTGTGAACACTCTAGCACATTCATTTATTATTTGATCTTTACCAAACTTGCACAGATTGTTAATATTAATGAAAGCTCAAACAAGATCGAAAACCAGCTTAATCGAATCTGTAACACCGGAGTTATGGCCCTTGTTTTTTCTGAAAAATGCTATTTTCTGCCTTGTGAACTCTCTAGGGCCTTCAATATTAATCGGACCTTTACTTAACTTTGCCAGTGTCTTTATATCAATGAAAGCTAGGACAAGTTCGAAAACAGGCAAGGTCAAAATAATTTCACCGGAGTTATGGCCCTTGTTTTGCAGAAAAATGCCATATTAAGCCTTGTGAACACTCTAGCACCTTCATTTATTATTTGATCTTTACCAAACTTGCACAGATTGTTAATATCAATGAAAGCTCGGACAAGTTTGTAAACCAGCTAGATCGGACTATTAACAGCGGAGTTATTGCCCTTGATTTAGTTAAAATTGCTATATTTTGCTTCATTAAGATGATAGAGCCTTCATCTTTCATCCAATCTTTACCAAATTTTACCAGATTGTTTATATAAATGAGAGCTAGGACAAGTTCGAAAATTAGCTGGATCGTACCATTAACAGCGGAGTTATGGCCCTTGATTTAGTTAAAAATGCTATATTTTGCCTCGTTAAGACGATAGGGCCTTTATCTTTCATTCGATCTTTACCAAACGTTACCAGATTGTTAATATAAATGAAAGCTCGGACATTTCGAAGATCTGCTAGATTGGACCAGTAACAGCGGAGTTATGGCCCTTGATTTAGTTAAAAATGCTATATTTTGCCTTGTTAATTCGATAGGGCCTTCATCTTTCATCTGATCTTTACAAAACTTTACCTGATTGTTTGTATGAATGACAGTTCAGACAATTTCGAAAACAATCCAGATCGGACCAGTAACAGATGAGTTATGGCCCTTGATTTAGTTAAAAATGCTGTACTTTGCCTCGTTAAGATGATAGGGCCTTCATTATTCAGGCGGTCTTTATGAAACTTTACTAGATTGTTAATATCAATGACAGTTTGGTCAAGTTTGAAAACCAGCCAGATCGAACCAGTACTTGTGGAGTTATGGCCCTTGATTTAGCTAAAAATCCTATATTTTGCCTCGTTAAGACGATAAGGCCTTCATCTTTCATCCGATCTTTAAGAAACTTTACCAGATTGTTAATATAAATGAAAGCTTGGACAAGTTCGAAAAACATCCAATTTTGGCGGAGTTATAGCCCTTTAAAGGTTTTAATACACAAACTTTGTTCTGATCTACTTCTCCTGAACCCCTCGCCAGATTTCAATGAAACTTTGCAGGGATGATCAGCACCAAGCCTAGTTGTGCATGTCATCATCACATTTCGGTTTACAGATGTTTGGCAGAGTTATGGCCCTTTAAAGGATTTTGATACCACAGTTTTTTTCAGGGCTAGTTCTCCTGAACCCCTCGCTGGATACAGACGAAACTTGACAAGGATGATCAGTATCAAGCCTAGTTGTGCATATCATCGCTATATTTCGGTTGAATGATTTTTGGCAGAGTTGTGACCCTTTAAATGTTTTAATACACAAACTTTGTCCTGATTAGTCTCTTCTGAACTCTTTGCCAGATTTCAGCGTATCTTGGCGAGGATGATCAGTACTAAGCCTAGTTGCACCTGTCATTGCCATGTTCTGGTTGAATGATTTTTGAAAGACTTATGGCCCCTTATACATAAACTTTATCTTGAGCCAGTAGAGCGTCCACAGGCCCTCTTGGGCCTCTTGTTTAACTAAAACTTCTTTATGATATATGAAATGTATAAGACTTGAAAGTTTGTATGGGCTCTGACTTAAAATGATATTCACCTTTGTTTGAAGGGACTTTGTTTGCTTCTGTCTGTGACTAAATTCTGATAAGAATATTCCCAGATGTATTAAGATCGAACAGAGCTTTCTACCCACGCACCTACTCTCACTGTTTCTTGCTCATAAAAACAATATTTCACTTTCTATAGAACAAAAAGCTTTTATTCCTAATTAACATAATTGGTAAACATATTAACACACTTCCTGTCTAACCCATGTTTGTCTTCTTTATATTTGTCTATAAGACAGTGATAATTAATAGTATAAGCCCTTATTTGAGACAAAGAAACTGTACAAAGAAAGTGTGTCCAAAGAATTAAAGTTCCATGTTTTGTTTCATGAACATGTTTATGTTTATTTAAGTCAAAATCAATACACAACAATATATATTTACAATTCACACATTGCAATATCTGTGAAAAGCGAGAATAAGATTTTATTTGATGATGTAGAAAACTTTGAACAGGTAAATGCATTTATCAATTATCTGGCAATTATAGTTGTGCAGCTATACAATTCAGATATACCTCATTTCCCCATGCAGTCACGTAGTGGTAAAAGTAGTATCTACGTCATGGGATGGTGAGTTGTCCGTCGTCCGTCTGTTAACTTTTGCCTTGTGAACACTCTAGGGCCTTCATTATCAATTGAATCTTTACGAAACTTTGCCAGTGTCTTTATATCAATGAAAGCTGGGACAAGTTCGAAAACCAGCCGGATCTGATAAATTTCACCGGAGTTATGGCCCTTGTTTTGCTGAAAAATGCCATATTAAGCCTTGTGAACACTCTAGCACCTTCATTTATTATTTGATCTTTACCAAACTTGCAAAGATTGTTAATATCAATGAAAGATCGGACAAGTTCGAAAACCATCCAAATCGGATCAGTAACGCCGGAGTTATGGCCCTTTTTTTCCCCTGAAAATTGCTATTTTCTGCCTTGTGAAGGCTCTAACACCTTCATTTATTACTTGATCGTTACCAAACTTGCACAGATTGTTAATACCAATGATAGCTTGGACAAGTTCGAAATTGGGTCAGTAACACCAGAGTTATGGCCCTTGTTTTTCTGGAAAATGCCATTTTCTGCCTTGTGAACACTCTAGCACATTCATTTATTATTTGATCTTTACCAAACTTGCACAGATTGTTAATATCAAAGAAAGCTCAAACATGTTCGAAAACCAGCTAAATCGGATCAGTAACACCGGAGTTATGGCCCTTTTTTTTCTGAAAAATGCTATTTTTTGCCTTGTGAACACTCTAGGGCCTTCGATATTAATCGGACCTTTACTTAACTTTGCCAGTGTCTTTATATCAATGAAAGCTCGGACAAGTTCGAAAACCGGCAAGATCGAAATAATTTCACCAGAGTTATGGCCCTTGTTTTGCTGAAAAATGCCATATTAAGCCTTGTGAACACTCTAGCACCTTTATTAGCTCGACTATTCGAAGAATAAAAGAGCTTATGCAATCACCCCGGGGTCGGCGTCGGCGTCCCACATCAAGGTTTGCGTGTAAGCTGTGTTTACAAGTCTATTCTCTCTTACATTTCTTATCCTACCACAACCAAATTTGTTCATGGGCTTCCTTGTAGCATTATATTAAGGGCTGCATAAGCAATTTTGGTTCCTGTAACCCATGGGCTCCCATGGAACTCAAATTATGATAGCCCATAAAATGTGCCCCATTTCACATCAAACTTTGCATGTAAGCTGTGTTTACAAGTCTATATCTCTTACAATTCTTACCCTAGCACAACCAAATTTGGCCATTTGCTTCCTTATAGCATTATCGTAAGGGCTGTTGAAGTAATTTTGGTTCCTGTAACCCCTGGGCTCCCATGGAACCCAAATTCTGATAGCCCTTAAAATATGTCTGTTTCACATCAAATTTTGCGTGTAAGCTGTGTTTACAGGTCTATATCTCTTACATTTTTTGTTCTAGCTGAACTAAATTTTGGAATTGGTTTCCTTATAGTATGTTGTAAAGGGTTGGATAAGTAATTTTGTCTTCTGCAAATTCTGGGCTCCCATGGACCTTTACATATTTCTTTGTTGTTTTAGTCAATTCTTACACACATATGTTTCCCCCCCCACCCCTCCCCACCTCCCCACCCCCCCAAACCCCCAACGCACTCCCGCCTCTCACCCCATCACCCCCACCCCGCCCCAGACTTGAAACTTTTTTTTTTTTTTTTTTACATATTTCTTTATTGTTTTAGTCAATTCTTACACACATATGTTGCCCACTCCCCTCCCCCCCCCCCCCCCCCCCCCCCCCCGCAACCCACTCCCGCCTCTCACCCCTGCTCCCCCCACCCAACCCCCATGAAAATCTAATTTTGTTGTTGTTGTTTTTTTACATATTTCTGTGTTGTTTTAGTCATTTCTTAACTTTTTTTTTTTTTTTTTACATATTTCTTTGTTGTTTTAGTCAATTCTTACACATATATGTTGCCCCCGCCCCCAACCCACTCCCGCCTCTCCCCCCGCTCTCCCCCACACCAAACCCCGACATGAAACTTTTTTTTTTTACATATTTCTTTGTTGTTTTAGTCAAGTCTTACACATGTTGCCCTCCCCACCCCACGCCTCTACCCCATCCCAACTCAAACTCGATTTTTTAATTATTTTTTTTCTTCATATTTTTGTGTTGTTTTGGTGAATTATTACATAGCTTCTTACACATATATGTTGCCCTCACCACCCCCACTCCCCCCACCATCCACCCCCGCCTCTCTCCCACCCTCACCCCGCACCCCACTCAAAACTCGATTATTTTTTTCATGTCAGTTCTTACACATAGTTATGTTGTGCTCCCAACCCCACCCCATATTGTTGTAGCCTTGTTTTCTGATGGTAAAATACTAGCTATAAATTTATTATTCTCCGAAAAATCGAATAGTCGAGCTGCGCTGTTCTCCGACAGCTCTTGTTTATTATTTGATCTTTACCAAACTCGCACAGATTGTTAATATCAATGAAAGCTCAGAAACGTTTGAAAACCAGCTAGATCGGACCATTAACAGCGGAGATATTGCCCTTGATTTAGTTAAAAATGCTATATTTTGCCTCAATAAGACGATAGGGCCTTCATCTTTCATCCAATCTTTACCAATCTTTACCTACAAGTTCAAAAACTAGCTAGATCGGACCATTAACAGCAGAGTTATGGCCCTTGATTTAGTTAAAAATGCTATATTTTGACTCGTAAGACAATAGGGCCTTTATCTTTCATTCGATCTTTACCACACTTTACAGACAGATTGTTTATATAAATGACAAGCTCAAACAGTTTCGAAGACCAGCCAGATCGGACCAGTAACAGATGAGTTATGGCCTTGATTTTTATTTAAAAATCCTATATTTTGCCTCGTTAAGTTGATAGGGCCTTCATTTTTCATGCAATCTTTATGAACTTTTATAGAATGTTAATATCAATGAAAGCTCGGTCAAGTTCGAAAATCAGCCAAATCGGACCAGTAACAGTGGAGTTATGGCCCTTGATTTAGTTAACAAACCTATATTTTGCCTCAAGACGATAGGGCCTTCATCTTTCATCCGATCTTTAGAAACTTTACCAGATTGTTAATATCAATGAAAGCTTGGACAAGTACGAAAACATCCAGAATCGGTGACCATTTAGACATCGGAGTCATGGCCCTTGATTTTCTGAAATATGCTATATCTTCGCCTCATTAAGACGAAAGGGCCTTCATTTCGTGAGATTCATTGAAACTTTGCAGGGATGATCAGTACCAAGCCTAGTTGTACATAGTCACCATGTTCCAGTTGAATGATTTTGGCGGAGTATAACCCTTTAAAGGTTTTAATACACAAACTTTGTACTGACTAGTTCTCCTGAACCCCTGGTCGGATTTAAACGAAGCTTTTTAGGGATGATTAATTCCATGTCTAGTTGTGAAAATCATTGCCGTATTCCAGAATAATGGCCCTTTAAAGTTTTAATATACAAACTTTGTCTGATCGTACTTCTCCTGAACCCCTCGCCAGATTTCAATGAAACTTTTGCAAGGATGAAGTCAGCACCAAGTCTAGTTGTGCATATCATCGTCACGTTCCGTTATACTAGATTATTTGGCAGAGTTATGTGGCCCTTCAAAGGATTTTGATACCCCAATTTTTTTCCAGGCTAGGTTCTCCGGAAACCTTGGCTGTGATATAGACGGAACTTGACAAGGATGATCAGTATCAAGCCTAGTTGTGCATATCATCGCCATATTTCGGTTGAATGATTTTTGCAGAGTTGTGACCCTTTAATGTTTTTAATACACAAACTTTGTCCAGATTAGTCTCCTTCTCCGAACTCTTTGCCGATTTCAGCGAATCTTGGCGAGAATGATCAGTACTAAGCCTAGTTGCACCTTTCATTGCCATTTCTGGTTGAATGATTTTTGAAAGACGTATGGCCCCTTATACATAAACTTTATCTAAGCCAGTAGAGCGTCCACAGCCCTCTTGGGCCTCTTGTTTTTACATACAACTAGTAGCGGTTTTAAATACACTCGGTAAAAAAAGTTTTGGACAAGGATATATAAAGGCAATATAAAAATATACTAGTGGACAGAATTTTAAGTATCTTTTTTTAGTAACCAAGTCTACCCTACCCGGTTAATTTGGTACCAGAAACATTACATTCCAAACAAGATTTGATTTACAAAAAATATCGCGAACACACAAAGAGGTCTGTAAAAAATGTTGCAAAGTCCATTAAAAGTAACAGTTACGGACACATTCGAATTGGAATGTTGTTTAACGGCTCATCAACACAGTATAGGTTATTTAGAGCCGCCCCAGAGAGAGGGGAAGGATACATAGGAATCCGGGAACCTGCCCTACTCTTATTATCGAATAGATTCCTATGGTTCTTTAACGTGCTCGGAGGATAGACCGATACACGGGACCCGCCCGGTTTACGTCCCCATCCGACGGACGAGGCTAAGGTAAAGTGTCTTGCCCAAGAACACACCGACGGAACTCAGTGGCACCACGGAGGAATTTGAACCTGGGGCCTCCGGTTACAAATCCGCCGCGCTACCGACTGCGCCACGCCAGCCCCTGACACATTCGAGTAACCAATAAAAAGATTATTATTTTTTTTCGCAAACTTTTCATGTGTAAACGATAATTATTGTTGATTGTTGATCTATTGTGAATTATCAACTGAGATAATAAGGGTTATGGTCGAATGTCAAGGTTCAGCGATCATTGTACGGGTTCGAAAACTGCCCATGGTCCAAAACTTTTTTTACAGAGTATATAAAATTATGTTTCTCTCCGGGACTATCAAGAAATGTTCGTATGATGTTTAAGAGTTAAATTTGTTAATTGATAATACTACAAAAAGGGTGGCCATTCATCTTTAAATAAGATTTGATTGAAATCCAAACAATAAACATAAGTGTGTTATGTGTTGTTTATTTGAATAACATTTCAGATTCTACTGGTCACAGTGCAGACAACCTTGTATGCGGTAGTGTAAAGGCTCATTATCTGCCGTCTGTCTTATAAGATTATTTTAAAAGAGTCACACATTTACAAGAATCAAAATATAAAAAGAAGAATTTGTGACAACAAAAGCAAACGCTTGGTGAGTTTCTCTTTTGTGTTAAACTTTAAATAGCATATAACTAAGGAGACAAAGTTGTACAATGGAAAGTTACGACAATTATTCAAACAGAGAAAAGCAACATTTTAAAAACTTCATTTATAGAAAAACAGAAATAAAACACAAAAAGGTTTGATGGAGCTAACTAAAAGCAAATAAGTTCCAAGCAAAGTTGAATTTGAAAGAAAAATGAAAAAATCATTTGTGACACAATTATGGGGATGGCAGCTAGTGGGGCAAATGGTCTGACCAGCAGGACAACACACCAAAGAAAGAAATATAATTTGTACGAGTCCAATTTCAGCTTGTTTACTCAGTAATTCTAGAAATGGGGTCGGACTTCCATCAAAAAAGCTTGGTAAGAGTGTTTTTCGCATGATGATGTTAGGTGATTTTGAAAATGAGCATAATTGATCAATACAATTATAGAGTTGTGGCCTTGATCATGTTAAAATAAGTGATTTTAATCTATACTGACGAAATAAAGAAACGCCTCATCGGGAATTCCGCTATATATTGTATGTACACCTATGCTGCTGTTAATCGAATGGTACATGGCTACTAAGACCTTTCTTTCGGAAGAAATACTAAAACAACCACAAAACACAGCAAATAGTATTTCTTCAAAGTTTGATTATTGACAGAGTATCTGTTTAGCTCAAGCATGTGAGCAAACTTAGGATGCAAATTTCTGCAAAACTCCTTACGTTATATACAGTACTAAAATAGTCAATTTTTCAAAGAGGAACTTTAATATTTATGAATTTCTTGTTTATAAAGTGTACTGTGATTAAAACGACGACAACATCACAGTTGTGTCCTTTCTCTATCACCAACTGCAACTTTGTTTTACAAAACATCTTGGGATTTCTTTGGATATTATGTGGCATTAAGTGTGCGGTATAATACATATATAGCTGAAATCCAGAAGAGAGGCGTTTCTTTATATCGTCAGTATATTAACACAATAACATTTCAATAGACAGTAGTGTGTGAATAGTCCTCAAGGCAGAAGTACAAATTCAAGACAGACCTTATGATAAAATATAACTGGATTTAGAGAAATGAAATATTCAGTATTTATGTATTAATAACTAGTAGAGCAAAACTCAGGCCCACTTCAACCTCTTGTTTACCTAGTTTGGCATTTAATCTGCTTGATGTGCTTACCATATCTGTTAAAATGATCAAAACCATCGAGAGAGCAATGTTTTGTTGAGACATTCCTCGTGAATAATGTATTGATATGCTGCTGTTTTATTTATTTATTAAATTTCTGTTACAAAATAATTTCTTACAAACACCACGCAACACATTAAAAGGGCAACAGTGTACCTTTTCACTTGG
>JAWPHD010021632.1:0-27670 GCA_037043455.1 Cyrtodaria siliqua
GATAAATACTACCACGATCTGGGGTAAATACTACCACATCTGGGATAAATACTACCACGATCTGGGATAAATACTACCACGATCTGGGGTAAATACTACCACCATCTAGGATAAATACTACCACGATTTGGGATAAATACTACCACGATCTGGGATAAATACTACCACGATCTGGGGTAAATACTACCACCATCTGGGATAAATACTACCACTACAACCATCCTGGGATATATACAACCACCGTCTGGGGTAAATACTACCACCATCTGGGATAAATACTACCACCATCTGGGGTAAATACTACCACCATCTGGGATAAATACTACCACCATCTGGGATAAATACTACCACGATCTGGTGTAAATACTACCACGATCTGGGATAAATACTACCACCATCTGGGGTAAATACTACCACCATCTGGGGTAAACACTACCACCATCTGGGATAAATACTACCACTACCATCATCTGGGATAAATACTACCACGATCTGGGATAATACTACCACCATCTGGGATAAATACTACCACCGTCTGGGTAAACACTACCACCATCTGGGGTAAACACTACCACCATCTGGGATAAATACTACCACTACCACCATCTGGGATAAATACTACCACGATCTGGGGTAAATATCTACCACCATCTGGGATAAATACTACCACCATCTGGGGTAAATACTACCATCATCTGGGATAAATACTACCACCATCAGGGATAAATACTACCACCGTCTGGGGGTAAATACTACCACCATCTGGGAATAAAATACTACCCCCATCTGGGGTAAAAACTACCACCATCTGGGATAAATACTACCACCATCTGTGGTAAATACTACCACCATCTGGGATAAATACTACCACTATCTGGGATAAATACTACCACCATCTGGGGTAAATACTACCACCATCTGGGATAAATACTACCACCGTCTTGGGATAAATACTACCACCGTCTGGGGTAAATACTACCACCGTCTGGAATAAATACTACCACCGTCTTGGGTAAATACAACTACCGTCTGGGATAAATACTACCACGATCTGGGGTAAATAATACCATCATCTGGGATAAATACTACCACCATCAGGGATAAATACTACCACCGTCTGGGGGTAAATACTACCACCATCTGGGATAAATACTACCCCCATCTGGGGTAAAAACTACCACCATCTGGGATAAATACTACCACCATCTGTGGTAAATACTACCACCATCTGGGATAAATACTACCACTATCTGGGATAAATACTACCACCATCTGGGGTAAATACTACCACCATCTGGGATAAATACTACCACCGTCTGGGATAAATACTACCACCGTCTGGGGTAAATACTACCACCGTCTGGAATAAATACTACCACCGTCTTGGGTAAATACAACTACCGTCTGGGATAAATACTACCACGATCTGGGGTAAATAATACCACCATTTGGGATAAATACTACCACCATCTGGGATAAATACTACCAACATCTGGGGTAAATACTACCAACATCTGGGATAAATACTACCACGATCTGGGATAAATACTACCACGATCTGGGGTAAATACTACCACCATCTAGGATAAATACTACCACGATTTGGGATAAATACTACCACGATCTGGGATAAATACTACCACGATCTGGGGTAAATACTACCACCATCTGGGATAAATACTACCACGATCTGGGATAAATACTACCACGATCTGGGGTAAATACTACCACCATCTAGGATAAATACTACCACGATTTGGGATAAATACTACCACGATCTGGGATAAATACTACCACGATCTGGGGTAAATACTACCACCATCTGGGATAAATACTACCACTACAACCATCTGGGATATATACAACCACCGTCTGGGGTAAATACTACCACCATCTGGGATAAATACTACCACCATCTGGGGTAAATACTACCACCATCTGGGATAAATACTACCACCATCTGGGATAAATACTACCACGATCTGGGGTAAATACTACCACCATCTGGGGTAAATACTTCCACCATCTAGGATAAATACTACCACGATCTGGGATAAATACTACCACCATCTGGGATAAATACTACCACGATCTGGGATAATACTACCACCATCTGGGATAAATACTACCACCATCTGGGGTAAATACTACCACCATCTGGGGTAAACACTACCACCATCTGGGATAAATACTACCACTACCACCATCTGGGATAAATACTACCACGATCTTGGATAAATACTACCACGATCTGGGATAAATACTACCACGATCTGGGGTAAATACTACCACCATCTGGGATAAATACTACCACCATCTGGGGTAAATACTACCATCATCTGGGATAAATACTACCACCATCAGGGATAAATACTACCACCGTCTGGGGGTAAATACTACCACCATCTGGGATAAATACTACCCCCATCTGGGGTAAAAACTACCACCATCTGGGATAAATACTACCACCATCTGTGGTAAATACTACCACCATCTGGGATAAATACTACCACTATCTGGGATAAATACTACCACCATCTGGGGTAAATACTACCACCATCTGGGATAAATACATCTGGGATAAATACTACCACCATCTGGGATAAATACATCTGGGATAAATACTACCACGATCTGGGATAAATACTACCACCATCTGGGATAAATACATCTGGGATAAATACTACCACCATCTGGGGTAAATACTACCACCATCTGGGATAAATACATCTGGGATAAATACTACCACCATTTGGGGTAAATACTATCACCATCTGGGAAAAATACAACCATCATCTTGAATAAATACTACCACCGTCTGGGATAAATATAACCACCATCTGTGGTAAATACTACCACCATCTGGAAAAATACTACCACCATCTGGGATAAATACTACCACCATCTGGGATAAATACTACCACCATCTGGGATAAATACTAGCACCATCTTTATGAGCATGTTCATACAAATAGTAACGTTTTATAATATACTCACCAGTCAAACGCTGGATTATGTGACTGAAAGAAAACATCTAATATTCACATTCTTTATATTATTAAGGCAAAGAAGATGTAAACATTGAAATTATAAAATTGTCTTTTTTTTTTGTCAATTTTCACATTTTTTCTCAATTTTCGAGGAAAATAAAACCAACATCAACTATAAACAAACACTTATATACGCAATATTTTGCACGATGATTGCACGTGCAATACGTACCTGGGTTAAATCTATAGAAGCTCTCTGAACCAACACAGAGGCAGAAAAGCAACAGAAACATTTCCATCTGAAACGTCATCTTCGCACGTGCAATATCACAAAGGTTTATATTATATCAATTTCCGTCCGTTTTCAGTTAGCACATATTCGTATATGATAAAACAGTTTATACCAGCAATTTTAATGTTTCAAACCAGCATTAATGATGTATGATTGATATTGCACGAAAGTACTTCCGTAACATCCATAATATTTGTATAAACTTTTTTTCCCAACGGATTCTTTAAAAATGAGACTAAACGTCTACAACAGGTTATGTGTTACGACGAATAAATGTTTTGGGAGCTGTTTGTAAATAGAGGATCTTACATGATTGCCTTTTTAATGTTTGATTTATTCAACAAGTAGGATAAAGTTATATAATGCGAGACTTTGTCGAGCGCCATATCAATGTTATCCGACGACTTAAATAATATCAGTATTAAACAAGAGCGCCGCCAAACGGGGCATTACACTCCCGCTAAAGTTGTTTGTTAAAAGCGTTTCCTAGGTGTCGGGTCATTATAACCCTTACCTGTGACTTTCTAACAAAAACAACTGATAGGGGATGTTGTTTAACCAAGAGCACTATTTGTATAAAGTTTCAAGACTTTAGATCAAACAGTTCGTGAATAACAGCTGGGAAGTAATTTGTCATGATCAGGTCGCAGTGACCTTGACATCTGACATACTAAGCTTAAATCAATAGAGGTTGTTGGTTTAACATGGTTACTATTTCTGTAAAGTTTCAAAATCTAATAGTTACAAGCTACAGTGAGGAAAATGTCTTAGGATTCAGTCATTGTCAGTTCAATGTGACCATGATGACCTGCTGAACCCAAAAGTAATAGGCTTCCTCCTCTGACCAAGGACAATGCACCTATGAAGTTTAATAAGTATGGGTATCATATTTCCGGGATTGTCATTTGGTATGTGTATGTCTATATGAGGACATGGTTACCTTGACCTTTGACCTACTAAGACCAAAAGGTTATGGAGTTATCACTTGGAACAGGGTTCCTCCTCTGACCAAAGGCAATGTACCTATGAAGTTTTATGAGTGTGAGTGTTGCGGTTTCACAGTTATTTGACGGAATGTGTATTTCCATATAAGGTCATGGTGACCTTGACATTTGGCCTACTAACCCCAAAGACAATAAGGCTCTTTCTCGTGCCAACGTCAATGCAAATACGAAGTTTCATCAGTGGGGATGTTAAGGTCATAGCGACCTTGACCATTGACTTGCTACCCCAATGAAATAAGATACTTTCTCTCATCAAGGGCAATGTACCTATGAAGTATCATGAAGGTAGGTGCTATGGTTTTGAAGTTATCGCACGAAATGCCTATTTCCATATAATGTCACGGTGACCTTGACCTTTGACCAAATGACCCCACATCAATAGGGTTTCTCCTCTCACTAAAAAAGTCAAAATAGCCATGATATGTCTTGAGTGTGTGTATTTCGAAGTTTCAAAATTAGGAATGCCTATTTCCATATAAGGTCATGGCCACATTGACACTTGTCTAGTCCACTAAACCATAAACAATTGGGTTCCTCCTCTCATCAAAGGCAATGTACATACGCAGTTTCATAAGTTTGGGTATTATGGTTTCGAGGTTATCAGATGAAATGCCTATTTCCATATAAGGTCACTGTGACCTTGACTTTTGACCTACTGGCCCCCAAGGGCAATGTACCAATGGCGTTTTATGAGTGCAGGTTTTACGGTTTTGAAGTTATTGTGTGGAATGCATATTTCAATATAAAGTCACTATGACCTTGACCTTTGACCTACTGAGCCCAAAATAAATTAGGTCCTGCTTTCATCAAGGGCGATAAAGCTGTGAAGTTTCAGGAGTGTAGATGTTTCGGTTTTGAAGTTGACATGTGGAATTCATATTTCCATATAAGGTCAGCGACCTTGACCTTTGATCCCAATATAAGCAGGGTTCCTGCTTTTAACAAGGGTGATGAAACTATGAAATTTTATGAGTATATGTGCTACTGTGTTGAAATTATCATGCGGAACTCATATTTACATATAATGTGTTGGTGACCTTGAACCTTTTACCTTCTGACCCCAAACGCATTAGAGTTTCTCCACACATCAAGGGCAATGTTTTGTATGACGTTTTAAGTGTAGGCTTTCAATTTTGAAGTCATCATGAGGAATGCATTTTTCTATATAGGGTGACAGTGACCTTGACCTTTGACCTACTGACCCCAAAAACAATATGGTTCCTACTCTCACCTAGGGTAATGTACCTCTGAAGTTGTAGGTTTTACGGTTTTGAAATGATTGTGCGGGATGCATGATTTGATATAAAGTCACTGTGACCTTGACCTTTGACCTACTGGCCCCCAAAACAATAGGGTACCTTCTCTCAACTAGGGCAATGAACCTATGGAGTTTTATGAGTGTAGACGTTACGGTTTTGAAGTTATTGTGCGGAATGCATATTCCATATAAGGTCACTATGACTGTGACCTTTGACCAACTGGCCTCAAAAGAAATTGGGTTCCTGTTTTCAACAAGGGCGATGAAACTATGAAGTATCATGAGTGTAGATGTTACGGTTTTGAAGTTATCATACGGACTTCATATTTCCATATAAGGTCAATGACCTTGACCTTTCAACCCAAAAGCAATATGGTTCCTGCTTTCAACAATGGTGATGAACCTATAACATTTCATGAGAGTAGGTGTTACGGTTTTATAGTTATCTTGTGAAATTTATATTCCATATAAGGTGATGATGACCTTGACCTTTGAGCTACTTACCCCAAACACATTATTGTTTCTCCACTCAACATGGACAATGTATGTATGAAGTTTTAAAAGTGTAGGTGCCTGACGAATGCATTTTTCTATATAAGGTGACAGTGATCTTGCTCTTTGCTCATATTTCAATATAAGGTGGCGTTGACCTTTGACATATTGACTCCAAACATATTAGGTTCCTCCGCTCACTATGATCAATGTATGTATGAAGTTTTAAAATTGTAGGTGTTTCAATTTTGAAGTTATCATGAGGAATGCATTTTTCTATATAAGCGACAGTGACCTTTGACCTACTGAACAAAAAGTAATAGGGTTCCTACTCTCACCTAGGGTAATGTACCTCTGAAGTTTTATTAGTGTAGGTCACTGTGACCTTGATCTTTGACCTACTGACCCCAAATGAGTGTTTCTCCTCTCACCTAGGGCAATGTACCTATGAAGTTTTATGAGTGTAAGTGTTATGATTTTGAAGTTATTGTGCGGAATGCATATTTCCATATAAGGTCACCGTGACCTTGAAATTTGACCTACTATCCCCATAAACAATAGGATGTCTTATCTCACCTAGGGCAATGTACCTATGAAGTTTTATGAGAGTGGGTCCCATACCTCAGCTCGTCGATTTCCGTAACCCGGTATTTATCGGTTACGGAACTTGACGAGGTAATTCCGATTGTACACCAAGCTGTTCGAGCGATGATTCGTCTATCCTTTGCATTTGTATTACACTAGTGCTGTATGGTATTTATGAAATGGCTTTATTACAATCACACACCGCACGTTATGTGATACAATATATTTTAGCACAATTGATGGCCTTATTATTACATAACATGACATGTTTTTGTGATTTTGAAAACTAACCCAATGCGCAAAAGTGACGCGCATGTGACATTTTAATATCACATTTTGCGTCAACGGCAACATATACGCACATGTGATATGATTATATGAAAGGACGAGATAAAATTAAAAAAAAAATATATTAATGGGTCTTTTACATGGTGCTTACATCTGAGGTATAACAAACACAATATCATTATGGGTCCAACAGGTGTCAGCTACGAAGTCATGTATCTGTAATTTATTGATACTAGATACATGCAGTACATGTACACACATTATAAATTAACCTAGCACATTTGTTAACACAATTTCCCTATTCATAAATCATCATTTCTCCATAAATACAACACGCTGAAAACATTAGCTATTACATTATTTGTCAATATCCATCATGCAAATGTTATGGTACCATTGTAGTCTCACCAAGGTCTCAACATCGTGTCTCTGATCACGTGACCGATAGCGTCTTCTTTTCCTCCACCGATACTCACGACGCCACCTGAGTTTTCATCAGGGTGGGAGGTATAATCCGCACTCTCCATACTGCGATCAGACGAAGAATTGATGGAATTATCACTAACACTATTTAAACTCGAATTAAACGAATGACCAACCACGGGAACCATATTGTAACGGCCATTTATGCAGTATGACGATACTTCCGGCTGAAGCTGACCGCCATATTGAATGGGGGAACAATTTGGCAGAAGCGTCGATTTGAAGGCAGTAGAGTAGTCGTGTACGCGTTGTGGCGTCGACAAATATTGAGCACCTCGATTCGAGTGCATGGATGCGCAGGTATTGTTACACTTTTCTATGTAGACTGTCCGAAGGTTGTTGCTAAGCTGATATAATGACTTCACGTCCACGACTTTTCCGGCTGATAGGAAATTGAGTTTTGTTCTTGTGCAGTCTTTGAATCCAGCGCAGTATCCGGCTGCCTCCGTCGCCATGGTTTCGGATCTCCATTGATGATGTAGCTGTGTCAGGTGAGTGACGGTAAGCTCGAGAATGTCAGCCTTGTCTACACGTGTCATGGGTGCAGTCTGAAATGAAAACAGCACATATAAATACCATGTGTATGTGCAAATACCCTGTATATGTGTAAATACCATGTATATATGTATAAATACCATGTATATGTGTAAACCCTGTTCATGTGTACATACCCTGTATATGTAGACTTAATCAAACTTTAGAATTGATATATGCTACTAATGGCAAGTGAGTTACAAACATGCATTATCTTATGCTTGTTTAGTTAGAAAATAAAAGACGATAGAATGTCGAGCTGGGAATGCAGGATTCACAAATGATGTATATGGATAAATAACGCATAGAAGCAACGTACTCGACCCCCAAACAGAAAGGGTTAACAACATGAGTAGAGGACGTTCAGTAGTCTCTCTCTCTCTCTCTCTCTCTCTCTCTCTCTCTCTCTCATATAATAGTCCATACTAGACAACATAATCTCAGGAATATAAGGATATGTGATAAGGATATGTGTTAATATATTATTAGGTTTAATAACGTAGTTGAGAACTCACGTTGTTTCTGATGGTATCAGCGATGAGTGATTTCAGCTGTAAGATACTGTCGTTCATCCTCTCTCGTCTCTATTTCTCAATCAGCGGCTTCCGTATCTGTAAACATAATATTATAAATATGGGATTATTATGAATAGAACCAAACAGCGACTTCCGTATCTGTAAACATAATATTATACATATGGGATTATTATGAATAGAACCAATCAGCGGCTTCCGTATCTGTTAAACATAATATTATAATATGGATCATTATGAATAGAACCAAACAGCGGCTTCCGTATCTGTTAAACATACTATTATATATATGGGAGTATTGTGAATAGAACCAATCAGCGGCTTCCGTATCTGTTAAACATAATATAATATATATGGGATTATTATGAATAGAACCAATCAGCGGCTTCCGTATCTGTTAAACATAATATTAAATATATGGGATTATTATGAATAAAACCAATCAGCGGCTTCCGTATCAGTTAAACATAATATTATAAATATGGGATTATTATGAATAGAACCAATCAGCGGCTTCCGTATCTGTTAAACATAATATTATAAATATGGGATTATTATTCAAACAGCGGCTTCCGTATCTGTAAACATAATATTATAAATATGGGATTATTATGAATAGAACCAAACAGCGGCTTCCGTATCTGTAAACATAATATTATAAATAGGGGATTATTATGAATAGAATCAACCAGCGGCTTCCGTATCTGTAAACATAATATTATACATATGGATTATTATGAATAGAACTAAACAGCGGCTTCCGTATCTTTTAAACATAATATTATAAATATTGGATCATGTGAATAGAACCAAACAACGATTTCCGTATCTCTTAAACATAATATTATAACTAGTCTGTTGGATCATTGGTTAAGATTGGATGAAAAATGGAGGAGCTAGAGTGCTAAAGCGTCATGTTTTCTCATACCACGACCCCTGTCGAAGCGGATAACTTCTCCAAAAGAGCCGTTACACACTCCAAATATTAGCTAAATGTCACTCAATGGTTGCCATTTCACAAAATAGAGCTTCAATGACTGAATTAAATGTTTATTAATCGTAACAGCACCGAATGCAAACAATTTGCGTAATTTCGTAAAACTTTGAAGTTTAAGTTCGAATGTCTGCCTTATTGGTTGACGTAATTGGTCGGGATAATCACTGTACAATGTCTAAACATCCTTGTAAATGTTTATCTCACTTCTGTTTTTGAAAAAACACTTAAAAGAAATATATAACCAGTATTGATGTCTGCCGTTTTGATCGGCTCGGATATCCAGTTATCCCTCTGTTATCAAAGATACGGGTTGTACGGTGCGAAACAGCAGATGTTGATTACTACCCTCTGTTATCAAAGATACGGATTGTACGGTGCGAAACAGCAGATGTTAATTACTACCCTCTGTTATCAAAGATACGGATTGTACGGTGCGAAACAGCAGATGTTGATTACTACCCTCTGTTATCAACGATACGGGTTGTACGGTGCGAAACAGCAGATGTTGATTACTACCCTCTGTTATCAAAGATACGGGTTGTACGGTGCGAAACAGCAGATGTTGATTACTACCCTCTGTTATCAAAGATACGGGTTGTACTGTGCGAAACAGCAGATGTTGATTACTACCCTCTGTTATCAAAGATACGAGTTGTACGGTGCTAAACAGCAGATGTTGATTACTAAGCGCGAGTATCAAAGATACGAGTTGTACGGTGCTAAACAGCAGATGTTGATTACTACCCTCTGTTATCAAAGATACGGGTTGTACGGTGTGAAACAGCAGATGTTGATTACTACCCTCTGTTATCAAAGATACGGGTTGTACGGTGCGAAACAGCAGATGTTGATTACTACCCTCTGTTATCAAAGATACGGGTTGTACGGTGCTAAACAGCAGATGTTGATTACTAAGCGCGAGTATCAAAGATACGAGTTGTACGGTGCTAAACAGCAGATGTTGATTACTACCCTCTGTTATCAAAGATACGGGTTGTACGGTGTGAAACAGCAGATGTTGATTACTACCCTCTGTTATCAAAGATACGGGTTGTACGGTGCTAAACAGCAGATGTTGATTACTACCCTCTGTTATCAAAGATACGGGTTGTACGGTGCTAAACAGCAGATGTTGATTACTAAGCGCGAGTATCAAAGATACGAGTTGTACGGTGCTAAACAGCAGATGTTGATTACTACCCTCTGTTATCAAAGATACGGGTTGTACGGTGTGAAACAGCAGATGTTGATTACTACCCTCTGTTATCAAAGATACGGGTTGTACGGTGCTAAACAGCAGATGTTGATTACTACCCTCTGTTATCAAAGATACGGGTTGTACGGTGCTAAACAGCAGATGTTGATTACTACCCTCTGTTATCAAAGATACGGGCTGTACGGTGTGAAACAGCAGATGTTGATTACTACCCTCTGTTATCAAAGATACGGGTTGTACGGTGCTAAACAGCAGATGTTGATTACTACCCTCTGTTATCAAAGATACGGGTTGTACGGTGCTAAACAGCAGATGTTGATTACTAAGCGCGAGCATATAAAGCTTACTGTTTAAACAAACTTTACACTGACCTTTCTGAGATACGAGGAGACTTCGCCTGGAGAGTTACGTGTTCCGACCATCTTCTACTTTGGCATGAAATACTTAAATGTTGTCTTATACTTGCTTTTCTCAGAAAAGATGGATTCGTTATGAAGATAGGGCTTCCGAATGCACGTGGATTTAATTAATTACTTATATAGCTCAATTCGTTAAAGCAATTATTGTTTGGCAATTACTTAAAGAAACGTGCCTTGTTTGATTGACTCATTGTCAAAGTGATTACACGAGTCAACACTTTTCCGTAGAACCTGCACAATTGATATTAATACTAAGTCAAAAACAAGCAGTTAATTGAAATAATTGCGCACATATATACTCGTCGTAAAACACACTTACAAGTTAAAGACACCCACTAATTAATTGAGTTGTTAAGGAGTAAACGTTGTGTTTACTGTGTCAGTTACTCTTAATGTGCATAAAAATAAGTATAGTCGAACAGGAAATGACCATCAGTAAATTGTCAGAAAAGTAGGAAGACGATTTTCATTAATACGCATGATTTCAACTAAACAAACTGTTTTTTGATGAATTAAACAAATGCCATGTTAATAATGTGAATAATTACATAGGTATTACATAGGTTAGTAGTTTGTCAAATTATTTACAATGATTTTTTTGTGTGAGAGCAACAATGTGTTATCAGACGCGTAGTTTGACTTCAGAAAGGATCATTCTACAACTGATACATTTAGGCCTTGAGACAGGACCCAACACTTTCGATATTGCTACCAACTCAGGTGGCAAATTCTATCATTATTTTTTGGAAAGAGAAATGTCTGTAGAGGACCCGTGGCATCACATTTTGGATGCTCATTTTTGCACATTATTATTTTTTGATAAATGTTAATATACTTTTAAGATATGCAATTAAGTTTATAATTCATATTAGTTTAATACAGAATAAATAAGCTTTGTTTTAGCATTGCATTCAGCTTCAAATCTATTTTGCTTAAAATTGGAAGTCAAATTACCCCACCCACTATTGACATATTTTTTATGCATTAAGGTTAATATATATTGTTTTACATTATATGTATAATATTGTAAGAATCAGTTATTCACAACTATTATACGACGATTTAATTATTAAATTATGAATTAATGAAGGTATGTATTATGCAACGTTGAGGCCTTTGCTTGCACATATACGTTCAGAAAGCCTGAAAAGAGGATACACGCATCGAACAGGAAGTGAAGTCTTCCTCAGAATAATTGCAACAATGTTTTAATTTTCCGATATATGCATATATTGCACAAAAGACACAAACAGTCCAAAGGATTCTAGATAAGGGTGAGTGCAATCTCATTAAAATCGGACCCTTTATCACGCTACGATACTCTACTAAGCTACTAAGAGTATCAAAGCATAATTAGGATATGATTTTAATGAGATTGGGGTGAGTGTTTCCGCTTTTTTTAAGTCCATCGTTAGGTGTATGCGTTATTCAATACGTATTATGATTTAAACATTTTGAATATGTATTACACATAAATACACGAAGCAATAGTTAACACATGGCAATACAAAATCCAATTAGATATATATTTTAAAGCCTTTAATTGCAATTTATGTCTGTTTTAACGATGTTCAACACCAGTTTGAACTACCTCACCCACATAAATCACAATAAAGAAGTATGCATATGAAATTGAAAACGAGTACATGCATTTGCTCGAAAAACATCGAAGAAGAAGTGTAAGGGTAATACATAGACGACTGTACTAACTACTAATCATGGCAACTAATTGTTAGAATTGGTATCGTTGTTACAATAGCACCTTCTTAACATATTCTTTGCATTTTATTATAGTCATGACCTATTTTTGAGCATGCTGGAATAGTGCAAAATGAATGACAGTTTACCTAAAAAATGATCGAAAGTGGATTTCCAATGACGGGGGTAGTTGCGACAATGACAGACTATCACACAGGGGTCTTATGTACTGCCTTAAACTGTCCCAAATTGATCTCAATACTAATATTTACTTATTTTTTGTTGTTGACAAAAAGTATACTTTTACCTTTAGTTTTGTGTGTGAATTTATTGAAGATGCACTTTTAAGGAAACAGAATTGAATAAATTGGATGCTGTTAAACGGATTATCAACACATCATATGTTATTAAGACCCGCGCCAGAGAGAGAGGAGCTATATTTTGGAATCCGGAAACCTGCCATAATCTTAATAGTAAGTAGATTACTATAGTTCTTTAACTTAAACGATAGACTCCGATACACAAGACCCCCCAATTTACGTCCCCATCAGACGTACGAGGCTACCTCTGTCTTCGCAAGGAAATATTTCTTGCCCAATAACACACCAACGAAACTCAGTGGCGCCGGCAAGGCTTGAGTCCGGGTTCTCCGGATTTCAAGTCCACCATACTATCCACTGGGCCACAGGTGGTATGCGCTAAAGGAGGGTGACTGCGTTGAAATGCATACATCTAATATGCTAAAACTTTATTATTTCAATGATACGGTTATATCCAAATGGCTGGGGTTCACAACAGTCATTCGTTTCTAGCAAATGTGCTTATGTGTGTGTTGTTCTAATGCGTATATTCCTTCCGCCAATGTACCAAGAGAAGAATCTCTTAATGGCACGCTAGTATGTCTGGACTGTCACGAGTTTCAAAATGCCTGTAAGCCTTATATATGCCCATCCCATTCCTAAGTTTGGACTGGTAATATCAATTTATGGCAAAGTCTTTGGAATAATAAAAGACAACTAATTGTACTCATATCATATCTCGTTTAAATAATAGTTAATAGTATTACTTAAAAATTACAATGTTTAAGTAAGATAAAACAGCAACAGCAACAAACCAAAAAACACGCTTACACATAAGGATCAGTACCTAGGATATCGGGATAGTACACATTTAAATACTCAGAAAACTATGTCTGACATACCGGTACTAACTACTACAATAAACGAGTATGACAATGGACCTTTGGAAATGGCCGAACACGACACATATAAAATATTGCAGTCTCGGTTTGATTGAGACTGTTCATGAACGGTAGTGAAATATGCTAGCTACCGCTCACGCCCTCTAGCCCCGGGTTGAGCAGAACTCAATATTCGTAAAATCAATAGTACATAATTTTAACCACCCCGAAGATGGCATGCATATGGCGGTGGACATAGAGATTTTCCTCCCCCATGTCCAGCGACGTATGATCCCAGTATTTAACAAAATACTATGCCCCGAAGAGCGAAATAAACAAAATGGAATTTAGTTGGGAGCAGCGGTTGTGAAACCTGCATATCACAAGTAACAGCCAAAAAACTAAATTAAAAAGCAGACCACATATCCTATGAGTGGTTAAACAATACCCAGAGCCTTTTATCGGCCAGAGTATTTGAACCACCGAATCGAAAATTAAGTAAGAAAACAAAAGCAATTGAAAATGTACCACCGATAACTAAATATAAGTATCGGGCTCAGCGATCTCCAAAGATCGAATGAATAACAGTACTGATTGCAAGCGCGGGGAGACGTTTTACTGACGTTTTGATAATATGCTTTTCTTGATAGTACTGTGTGCGAATTATGGGTGTACTTTTGTAAAACAAACAACTTAAAATTAACAATATAGGCCATTTAAACCCTGAAAAGGGAGGTAGATGCATGAACTTCCATCCTTAAGTTTTTGGATCGTATCTTAGATTTCTTTTCTCTTTGGCTGTGGCTGCTTTGGTTATTCAGTTAAATTATGGATATATTCTGAGTTCTTTCTAATTAAGTATTTATATATAAATTTACAAAAAATATTTAAGTGTATCGTTACTATTTTTTCTGGATGTTGACTTTCTTGTTAAATATTTCCTTTTGATGGGATATACTTTTATTTACACCGTCTTGTCAAGAAGGTTCAAAAGAGAGGTTGTGTACACATAAGATCGATTAAAGTTCACCAATAGGTTGTATTGCCTACTGACCGTTCCAAGTCGCTTATCCTGTATTCACCACTTTTTTATGTTTGTAAATTGTCCCATTCATTGACTATTTAATTAGATTTCTTTTATTTAGCTTGTTGTTCAGTGTTAACCTACGGTGCAATTGCCTTTGAGTGCTGTGGTTTATATAGGACTATTCATTTTATGTATATAAAAATGCTGACAATGCTGCTGACAATATTGTAACCATCGTTAAAATATACATTAACTTACGATAACAGTTTCAATTGTTTTAATTAATTTAGGTCTTTATAATGTAATACCTCATCAAAAATCCTATTCTTGATAAATATTGCTGTTCTTAAATTTAACTCTGAAATGATTTTATGAAAAAGTGTACAACCGCAGGTCATAAACAAGAGGCCAAAGGGCCTCGCCTCGGTCTCGCCTCAAAGTGCTCAACTGTTAAAACACAATATAACTATGTCTAACACTGTGCCTGGGGTCAACTCTTATCCCAGTCTCACCATTTAAACAAACTAGTAAAAGAACCATAAGCTTAAACTACATGCAACTATTAAACACTTAGCTCATGTAGATTCGGAGATTTTTAAAGGCTTTTATTTAACGGCTTTACACAATGACGTGAATGTTATGGTGTGATCCACAAGGCAGGACCAAACTTTAGTCAATTAAGGGTCATCATTTGAACAGACTTAGTAGAGAACCATAAGCTTATGCTACATGCAAAATATTAGTAGTTTCAGAGAAAATCGTTTTTAAAGATGTTTATATATAGCTATATGCCAAACATGACCCCATGGTCACATTTTAGCAAATTTGGTAGAGGACTAAACGCTTATACTATATGTAAAATATTTGACGTCTAGCGCTTGTAGTTAAACGTTCATAAAATGGTACATTTCTTCTGAGTATAATTAGAGATATGTGTCAAAGGTTAACTCACGTGAACGCAGTTGTAATGGTTATTCAAATGTTTTTGAATACGCTGTTGGGTTGAGACACTGTGATTTTATTCTCACTATTAAACTAAGATTTAGAATGGTTTTTGCAAGATGTAGACTCCGGTTTAGTTATTGATGATATTGTTCTTATTCTGTTATTATTTGCTGATGATATAGCAATTTAAGTAAAACTCCTCAAGAAATGCAGAACAAATTAAAATCATTATATGATTATTGTAACAGATGGGGACAAGAAGATAATACATTAAAAACGAAAACAATGGCATGTAGAAAAATTGGTGGATTAGTCAACGATGAACGTTGAAACAATTAAACATGACAGTGTAGTTGTGTTTTTAGCGTGTGATAAAATGTTTTGAAGAAAACGTGTTTGAGCGGGTTTACCCCTGTTACTATAAATAGCGCAGAGAGAACACGTGCGAATACACCGCAGTAGGATGAAACGGAGAAGGTCAGATTACGTTGTGCTTTATTGAACATACAGGGTTTAGTAACGCAACGTGTAAATAAACTGAAAACTGAGGAGTTGAAATATATTTTTGGAAAAAAACGATATTGTTTTATTTACTGAAACTTGGACCAATGAATTCTCAGAACTTAGCGTTGACAATTTTGAATAGTTGTATAGAAACAGTATTTCACTCAAATTGTATCACCTTCTCCACTGGATACACATACACTTAACTGTGTAAAATTACTAGATATACTATGCATTTTTACAATTTTGTTACATTGTCTGTCATGTTATTTTCATGTATATATGTTTACCACAAGGTCCATAGTGCCTATTGGATTTTGAAATAAACATGATGAAATAAACATGATGAAATAAACTATCATATAATGGTGAAGGTATTCAAGTAGATAATGAGTTTAACTACTTAGGAACCGATTTTTATTACACAGATGCTTTTTCACGAAATGTGTAATTGGAAAAGCGCTTTAAGCGTGACGATTTTTATTATCTAAATGTAAACAAACTAAAGTAAAGTCTTACATTTTACGTCAACTGTTTGGTGCGTTCGTTGGTTCAATTTTTAACTATGCTTCCGAAATTTGGAGAAATTCTCAGTCGGAAAAAAATGATAAAATTCATTGACCGTTTTTGTAAAAGGCTGCTTTACTTTTAAAATAGAATATGTTTTGCGTATTTCTTTTGTTGAATTGTGTTAATATTCTTTATATATGTCCCGCTATATGCACATTGCTAAATGTTGGTTTAAAGTGTTGAATTCATTTAACGTTTTGTAAAAGGCTGATTTACTTTTAAAATAGTGTATGTTTTGCGTACTTCTTTTGGTGAATTGTGTTAATATTCTTTGTATATGTTCATCTATATGCACATTGCTAAATGTAGGTTTAAAGTTTACAAACTTCGTAAGATCCTGGGTCATGATCAATTTCATACTTTCTTGGTTAAACCTGTTAAAAGGTTTATGAAAAGAGGTTTTGACCTTATCATTTTGCAACGCACTGCATGCTTGGTGGTGGACCCATTTACAGTTCACCATTATGCTTTCCTCTTTGATTGTGGGCTGATCGGACAGGCTGTGGACCCTATGATGGCGTCTAACTAAAGCCCAAAGAGGACGGTGACGTTTGATGTTTGTCTGCAGTCTTGTCTTGTCGTGCCCTCAATGGTTTATTCTCTTTTTGCTCTGGCTTCTGCCAAGTCAATGAGTACCTTCTTTGTAGCTTTCTAGGCTATTGTTGTTTTGTATTTATATATACACGAGCATCTTTGTGTTTTACTTATATTGCCTATTAATGCTGCCTTGCTGGTTAGGGAATAGTTCATGGCGAGGATTTCTTTATTTACACTGTCCCGTTTTATTGGGTTGACGGTAGGGTAAGTGTGAGGTTTGGTGCACCATAGAACCTGGTTAAAACCACCAGCGGCCTTTTTTGCGACTGACCGTTCCAAGGCGGTAGCCCTATTGTCAATCCTTTTGTGTTTGTGATGTCTTATTTGACCTTTTATTCATCTTTAAATGTGTTCTTTGTTTCTGTTTCTGTGTGTTTGTGGTTGACTGTCGTCCTTGAATGCTGCTTTTCCTGTTCGATTTTTATATCTATATTAACGTTTTGTAAAAGGTTGCTTTACTTTAGAAATAGTACATGTTTTGCGTATATTTTTTTGTGTGAATTGTGTTAATATTCGTTGTATACGTCCCGCTATATGCACATTGCTAAATGTTGTTTGAAGTGTTGAATACTGAAAACATTATGTTATGACGTGTATATAAACAATCATTAAATGAATATAATAGAGAAGTAAATACTTGAGTTTCAAATGTAAAAAAGTACTTTGTGTGGCAGCGATTAACTGATTGTCTATATTCAAGGTTGTGTTGACAAAAAGGAATCAAGTCGTGTACTTAAAATCTACAATAATCATGATTTGTGAAGAAATTATAGAAATGAAATACTTGGTCAGTGTTCCCTTCGTGTAAGTGAATTTTGAGATAGCGTTTGAAATTTATATTAATTTGACTAACTTTTGGTCATGGTGGCTATCTTGAATAAATGGCGGCAATAAAAAACACACACAAATTCGAGATGATCCCTCCCAAGGAACTTTGAGCTGAAGTTTCAATATTATCCTTCAAATTTGTTGTAGAAGAGATTTACTTTAGAAATGTATTTTGAAACCTTTCCGTATACAAATCTATGTATAATGAGCATCACTGTGGAAGCCATATTGAATAGTTGTCAAAAACGAAAA
The DNA here is from genome assembly GCA_037043455.1 of Cyrtodaria siliqua. Taxonomy (NCBI): domain Eukaryota; kingdom Metazoa; phylum Mollusca; class Bivalvia; order Adapedonta; family Hiatellidae; genus Cyrtodaria; species Cyrtodaria siliqua. The sequence continues at coordinate 18,693 of JAWPHD010021632.1, forward strand.
GAAAAACACAAATTTGATAGAGCCCAATCCAGTGATAATGTACGTGATGAAACTCTTTCACTTATTTGTACCGCGGTTCAAATGATTTAGACCGCAATTCAGTTTCGTCAATTTCAACCGCGGTACAAATGATTTGAACCGTGGTTAAAATATTAGAAGAGAGATGCAATTATTTGGTGTTCCGTAGGTAAGGGGCTCATAATTAGCTAATCATACACTGCTCAAAAAATATTAACGGATTGCTTGTCGATTGTCCATATGGTTACGCGTTAAATGCACCATTTTGACGGCCCGGCTTTTCATAATTACCTTTCTGTACAAACCCGGTTTTTATGCCAAATGCTTATCAAGATACTTAACTTATGTTGCAAATCAGAATTACATCCTTCCGATCTGTGAAGTGTCATGGAAAAACATTTGTAAATTTTCATTTTTCTCCAAAACGTCACTTTGATCTCTGCAAGTTTGCAACTAAAACGAAGCATTTGGATTTCTGTCTTTTGCCATTAATTCATTTTAACACATGAATGATAGAATATTAAATAAAGACATTTATTCCATTTCCATACCAGAATTTTATAGACTTTCAGAAAAAAATCTATATCTTTGGAAATAAGAAAATTTACAAATGTTTGGCTATAGTACTCCACAGAATTGGAATGAATGTTATTCTGATTTGCAACAAAAGTTTAATGTTTTGTTAAGCATTGGCATAAACACCGGGTTTGTACAGAAATGAATTTAGGAAAAGCCCGGCCGTAAAATGGTGCATTTAACATTTAATCTTATAGAAAATCGACAAGCCAACCGTTAATATTTTTGAGCAGTGTATATATATATATTTACATTCTTATCAAAATTAGGAAACTTATTTTAAATTGCCATATACTTATGTCCAGGAATAATGAATCTGTGGCTACATGTTGTAGGTGGTATTGTTTTACTGATGCACCTTTTAGCACTGTTTCTAAACTAAACATATTAGGTGCAACGACAATATACCGGTATCACAGCGGTATTATATATTTGGTGCATCAATATACGTGTATTTTGTATGTGTATCTTTAAAAGTTTCTCTGGATGTGGACTTTATTGTTAGAGAATTCCTTTTGATGGGATGTAGTTTTGTTTACACTGTCTTGTCTATTTGGGCGCTGAAGACAGGATAATAGCGAGGGCTGTGCGCATATATAATCGATTCAAGCTAACCAGTAGGCCTTATTGCCTACTGACCGTTCCAAGTCGGTAACCCTGTCTTCATCACCCTTTCTGTTGTTTTGTGTCTCTTTCATTGTAGTTTCAAGTCCTTGTTTGCAGTACAGTACGGACCTACGATGCCATTGCGTTCGGACGCTGTGGTTTCTATAGGACCCTATATATCATTTATACAGTCATGTGCTCTATAAAAAAACTAGCTTTGTACTGGTACTCCCTATGTTTTTTCCAAAAATATAGATAACATGGATGCATCTGATTTATATTATGGGTGACCTGTGAGGCAGCTTTAAATAACCTATAATGTTAAACATTTGATTCAGTACAATATCAACGCTCCGGGGTAATACTATCGTTAAAGATATTTAAATTGTATGTTTTACTTGTAGTGTTATTTGTCTTAATAATCTGATAACGGCGTGGATAACCATGGATAACTATCATTAATTTTGTTATGTGTCTTAATAATCTGATAACGGCGTGGATAACTATGGATAACTATCATTAATTTTGCTATGTTTCTTAATAAACTGATAACGGCGTGGATAAATATGGATAACTATCATTAATTTATTAAACTAAAATCCTGTTTTGTTTTCACAGTTCATCCAATATATCACCAATTTAAATCATGGGTATTTAAATTTAAATTAATTAGTGAAAATGTATTAACAGAGGCATCCCGAAATGGTAAAACTATTGTGCCAAAGCCTGTAGTAGATTTTATTTTCTAGTGTGCATGAGACTCGTTATCCTATCTCAGGTATAACATCATACTTTGTTGGCGAGTCGAAGTTCCATTCTACTTAGAACTGTCAAACTGAATAATACTGATGTCAGTGTTTTCCTAGTGTTTTTCTTCTTCATCGAATTAATGAACTGATTCTTTAAAGGACATAATTATCTTGTGTAAAATAACTAGCTCTATGCCGTAACAACAGTCGACTTCCATCGTCGCTATATACAGTAAATAAAAACTGAAAATGAGATGCCTTGGAAGCATTAAACACAAACAAGAGATAAAAGTAACAGACTCGGTTTGTTTAGTCTTTCATGAGAGGTAATGTAAAGTGAAATATCTCTCACGCCTCCTAGCACCGTCCCGTTTTATTGGGTTGACAGTAGGATAAGTGTGAGATTTGCTGTACCCTAGAAGCTGGTTTGAACCCCCAGCGGCACCCTTTGCCACTGACCGTTCCAAGGCGGTAGCCCTATTGTCAACCCTTTTGTGATGTCTTATTTGGCCTTTTATTCATTTTTTAAATTTGTTCTTTGTGTGTGTGTGTGTTTGTGGTTGAATGTCGTCCTTGAATTCTTCTTTTCCTGTTCGGTTTTTATATCTATCTTAAGCGATATCCTACTTTAAAGCCACACAAACTGGGCTTTATGACCTCAAAGGACAAGTAAGGAATAACACTACTGATTTGTAGTCGGGGCGATTTTTTACGGATGCCACACAGCACTAACCTGTGAATGTCAATAAATACTGAAAATGGGATATTATTTGCAAAGAAGGAATAATCCAGTAAGTGGAGAAGAAGAGAGCCGTCAGTGTGGTAAGCCTGGCTCGGAACTATTCTATAGAGTGTATGTGACCATATGTGGCAGCAGGTTTCAGTCTCTAATGGGTAGACGGAGAACTTATGTATGTCTTTGTAGCTGCTAGTTTCTATATGCGTTGGTATAGGTGTTGCTGTCTGTCGTAATTCCATTCTACTTAGTTGTGCCAAATTAAATAGTATTAAAGTAAATGATTTCATAGCAATGTTGTCACTATGTTAATTATATTAAACTGCCAAAATGTAGTCGTTAAATTAGGCTTAGCCATTTAACAACGCCGTTATACTAGTCATAGCCAATCAACACGCCGTTAGACTTAGCCAATCAACATGGTCGTTATGCCAGGCTTCTGAAGTTATTAAATTACATATATTATTTTACAAATCAAAACCATCCATGCTTCCACGCCGTCTACTTACAATTTACGACACCTTAAGAAGGGTATTCAGAATGTGCATACTAAATTTGTTCTAGTTCCTGCAGACAAATCTTCCAACAATATAATTATTGTCTGACGATTACATTATATCAATACTTTGAATGCAGAGCTAGCCAGCACTTCTGCTTATCTAACCACGCATTTGTTGGAGAAGGACATCGTTTCCTTTATGGTTTCTGTAAATAGTAAGCAGTTGAGGCTCCCTACAATGTACTGGATACCCAAACTTTACAAAATTCCATACGAAGCACGTTTTATTGCTAATTCAAGTTCATGTACCACGATCAATATAACAAAAACAATTGACTTTCTGACTTTCCGTGATTAAAGAACATATTATTAAGATTGCGGAAAGGCTTTTGAATTCTCAGGAATCAATCTGTTTTGGTCTATCAAAAGCTCTGGAGAAGTCCTTGATAAACTACGGTGTAAGCAACTTCATGCCTCTTCTCTAAGCACCTACGACTTTTCCACATTATATACACTCTAAACACAATCTAGTCAAAGATAAATTCCTTCAGCTTATTTAGAAGCCATTTGCTAGAGAAGATATAGCTTGTAATAATGTCAGGGCTTTCTTATTTATAAGTATAACTTGAGGACTTGTGCTGATGTTTTCAGAACGTTATCTTTCCTTCTCGATAGCATCTTTATAAGATTCGGTAAAACTGTTTACCGCCAGGTTGTTAGTATTCCTATGGGATAACCTCTTGGGACTCTTTGATTTTTTGTCTTTGGCTGCAACTGTTGTGGTTGTTCAGTACAATTTTGGATACATCCTGAGATGTTCTTAGTTTGTATTTTCTATAGCTTTACAACAACATCTTTTGTTAGTTTTCTGGATTTGGACTTGATTGTTAGCGAATTCCGTTTGATGGGATGTAGTTTTGCTTACACTGGCTTGTCTATTTGGGCGCTGAAGACAGGATAATACCGAGGATTGTGTACACATAAAAGCGATTCAAGCTAACATGTAGGCCTTACTGCCTACTGACCGTTCCAATTCGGTAACCCTGTCTTCACCACCCTTTCTGTTGTATTTTGTCTTTTTATTGAATAATTAATTTAATATTGTTAAGCCTAGATAAAATGGCGTGTTGATTGCTAAAAAAATAATTAGATATAGCGTCCTATAGAAACAACGCGCCATTTTATCTAGGCTTAGCCAATCAACATGCTGTTAGACTAGGCTTAGTCAACCAACAACGCCGTTATACTAGGCTTGGCCAATCAACACGCCGTTATAGCAAGGCTATCCAATCTGGTGTGCTTATAAATGCAAACATGCCTATACTACACGTCCTATTACTTACATTGAAATACCCATAGCTGAATATAAGTCAAATGTTTTTTATAGTTTATTTTGGAACTCCAGTTCAAAAAGGCGACAATGAATACAAGAACAAAACAAAGACGTTCGTGTCACATACATTATGTAATTCAAGAGCAGTGCGTAATTAAAACACAGATTTTAATGCATATGCAACAGTGATAGTAGCTGGTAAAATATACAACCATATGCATAATTTTGCTGGTAAGTGTCTTTAAGCGAAGCATATGTCTCCTCTGGTTTTATAGAAATTACACCATCTATTTACACACTCCCAATATCCATGAAATCCTTTTTGCAAACGCCACGTGCACCAGTTGCATAAGTCGTTAGCAAATGCTGGTTCAACGATATTTTTAGATAAACAAAAGTAACCACTGTTAACTCCGAACGGATGCAGCAAACCACCTCCAGAACTACCAGATGGTGCGCGAGGACGCATTGATGTACTTCCAACTAAGTATGGGTACGTATGATCGCCTCCGAACATGTTCGCTGGTCCCTTGTTCGGTTTAACTGCAACAATTCATGAAATAAAATGTACTTGGCAATATTAACAGTTAGTTAGTCTACATTCTTGTATATTATGTCCTTCAGCACCAATCATTTATGTTCATGAATATCAACATGGAATACATACTATTAAATAGAAACAATAGTACAGTCGTTGTGTACTATAAGTTAGTTATAAAAAAACTTACATTTGTCCCCAGTATTGACAGTCGTTGTATGCTAAAGGTTAATTATAAACAAACATACATCTGTTCCCAGTATTGACAGTCGTTGTGTACTAAAGGTTAGTTATAAATAAACTTACATTTGTCCCCAGTATTGACAGTCGTTGTGTACTAAAGGTTAGTTATAAATAAACTTACATTTGTCCCCAGTATTGATAGTCTTTGTGTACTAAATGTTAATTATAAACAAACGTACATTTGTCCCCAGTATAGACAGTTGTTGTGTGCAAAAGGTTAATTACAAACAAACATACATTTCTTCCCAGTATTGACAGTCGTTGTGTACTAAAGGTTAGTTATAAATAAACTTACATTTGTCCCCAGTATTGACAGTCGTTGTGTACTAAAGGTTAGTTATAATCAAACGTACATTTGTCCCCAGTATTGACAGTCTTTGTGTACCAAATGTTAATTATAAACAAACGTACATTTGTCCCCAGTATTGACTGGAGTTGAGTATCAAAGTTGAATTATAGCTTACATTTGTCCCCAGTATTGACCGTCATTGTGTACCAAAGGTTAATTATAAACTAAAGTACATTTGTCCCCAGTATTGACAATCTTTGTGTACCAAATGTTAATTATAAACAAACATACATTTGTCTCCAGTATTGACCGTTGTTGTGTGCAAAAGGTTAATTATAAACAAACATACATCTGTTCCCAGCATTGACAGTCGTTGAGTATCAAAGTTGAATTATAGCTTACATTTGTCCCCAGTATTGAAAGTCTTTGTCTACCAAGGGTTAATTATAAATAAACGTACATTTGTCCCCAGTATTGACTGACGTTGAGTACCAAAGGTTAATTATAGACAAACTTACATTGACAGCTGGGTGTGTATCAAAGGTTAATTATAAGATAACGTACACTTGCCCTCAATACTGACAACCGTTGAGTATCCCTGATAGCCCGGTAGATATTGTAGACCACGTGATGCATACGCGACATTGCACCACATCTGTACGCATGTATAGTACTGATACCGTTGACAGATGGCGCAATAGTATTCCCCAATACCACGAGCACGACCACTGTAACCATCGAAATCACCACCGTAGTTATAAGGACTATTTGCTACAAAAGTAAGAACACAAATTTACGTTCGGTATCCAATCAACATTACCTTTTTTCAACACGTTTATTAACGTCTACGATTGGGTTGAAGTGAAAATTCATTCTAAATATAAAACAGCGCGAATTTATAAATTAAGGCAGTCACATAGTTAATCGAGTGATTACTGGATTTAGATAAGATTCGAAGTTCAAAATGGTACAATGTCCGCGAAAACAGATGCAAACGGAACAACCGGTATGTTAAAACGGAACATCCGGGATGTTAAAACGGAACATCCGGGATGCTCATAGGTATTTTTTTCTAAATGTTGATCGTTGCATTATTAATTAAGTGTCAAAAATAATGGAAATGGTTTCAAACAAGCATTATTGAGGTGCATGATACTGTTTTACAAGTTGTGCCGATAATACTGATGGAAATATCATATTAGTATCTATAATTCTGTTTTTATCATATTTTGTCAACATATTGTCAAATAAACAGAGGACCTTACATGAGTGAGTGATTAATAAATTCAATAGTAAATAGGCACGAATGTGAGATTCTATTTATCACATAACTCGAAAAATGTCACATAACGTTTATTAAATTTGGCGTAGGTACTATAAGGATCGAATTTTGCCTCACAAATAAAGTTCATGTAGTGACGCTTTTTTTTAGCTTTAAAATGTAGTAATAGCACAAGAGGTATAACATTAATCGTTTTGAACACTCGGTTGTCGTTTTATGACGTCACACGCATGCGCAACGTGCAGTATGTAATGGCAATTTTCTTAAAAAAACGTAAATGTCTCACCAATTTATTGGTAATAAACTACTTGCGCATGCGTGTACCAATGAAATATTTCGTCTAAAAGTTCATTTTTATCATACCTTTCAATGTTTAAAACATAATTTTGGTACATGCCTGCGCACTATTTGTATTTTTAAATAAACTGATATTAATTCTGTTCATTTTCAAAGTTCAGTACAAATGGACACTACAAGGAATGTAATAGCAATGTATGCTTGAGTGATGATAATTTGTAACATGTAAACAGTAGATATATCAATCAACTTTCCTCTCCATATATAAATAGTTTTTGGCTGAAAACTATGGAAAGCCGTAGGGGACCCACGAAGTTCTTATCTTTTTTACTATATTTTCTATATGTTTTCTTTGGCGTATTTACATATCGCGAAGTTTTTTTTAATAACTTCGGCACTAGAAAATCTTCGGCGTACATTCTTGCAACTTTCGCCGATCTGCGACGTAGATAATTTGTGTCGGTGTTACTAGCTTCGGTACTTTCACGTTCTTCGGTGCCTGTAAGTAATAACTCCGACTTTTTCTTCGGCGTATTTTTCTAAAGCCGAAGTTGTTTTTTCAATGACTTCGGTACTAGAAAATCTTCGGCGTACATTCTTGCAACTTTCGCCGATCTTCGACGTAGATAATTTGCGTCTGTGCTACTAGCTTCGGTACTTGCACGTTCTTCGGTGCTTGTAAGTTGCGGTCAGTAGTAATAACTCCGACTTCGGTATAAACTGTCAGCGAAGATTTTTTGTGAACGCTATATTATGTTCGCTACTACATTGTCTGCGAAGAGTTTGGGAAAGATAATATCAAACAAAACCTTCGGTAAGTACATGATCAGCGGAGATGTTGTGACCGCTGAAATATCTTCGGCGCACACATAAAAAATCTTCGGCACCCCCGGAGATTTTGTGACTATGCCGAATATTTTGTAGTCCCACCACCCACCCACCCACCTCCCCCCACCAACCACCCCACACACACACACTCGAAACACGATTTTTTTTTGTTTTACAAATTTCTGTTTTTTTGTTGTTTATCAATTCTACACCTATAGCTATGTTGAAACCCCGCCCCACCACCGCCCCACCCCACCCACATCCCCCACCCCATCACCATCACCCGATATCTTTTTTACATATCTCTATGTTGTTTTGTTTTATCAATTTATCAATTTGTTTCGCCAAACCCCACCCCACCCAACCCCACCCCAAACCATACTCCCACCCCATCATCACCACCACCCGAATATTGTTTTTTTTTGTGTTTTTTTTTTTACATATGTCTGTTGCTTTGTTTGATCAAATCTGCACCTATATCAATGATGCGCCCCGCCCGAGTCGACACCAGTCCACACCGGGAATGGATGGAACAACTTATTGCCAGTCGATCCCACGGCAGGTGTCTTTTAACTCCCCTCCCCCTGACATCTAGTCTAGGCTAGTACAGCTGGAAACAGTCCCACCCTGGCATCCAGTCTACCATCTAGGCTAGTATTGCTGGAAACATTCCCCCGGCATCCATTCTATGCGAGTAGTGCTGAAAACGGTTCCCCCGGAATCCAGTCTAGGTTAGTAATGCTGGAAACAATCCACCCGGCATCCAGTCTAGGCTAGAACTGCTGGAAACAGTCCACATGCCATCCAGTCTAGCCTAGTACTGTTGGAAACAGCCCCCACCCCCGGCATCCAGTCTAGGCTAGTACTGTTGGAAACATCACCCCCACCACCACCACCACCACCACTTGCCATCCAGTCTAGGCTAGTACTGCTGGAAACGGTACCCAATTAGGTAATCACCCAGCACTGGTTACCATTCGGGAA
>JAWPHD010021633.1:0-27668 GCA_037043455.1 Cyrtodaria siliqua
TTCCGTTCTTACAAATATATAATCCGTTCTTACACGTACATATTCCGTTCTTACACATATATATTCCGTTCTTACACATATATATTCCGTTCTTACTCATATATATTCAGCTCCTACGCATATATATTCTGTTCTTACACATATATATTCAGTTCTTACAGATATATATTCTGTTCTTACACATATATATTCAGTTCTTACGCATATATATTCATTTCTTACACATATATGTTCAGTTCTTACGCATATATATTCAGTTCTTACGCATATATATTCAGTTCTTACACATATATATTCAGTTCTTACACATATATATTCAGTTCTTACACATATATATTCAGTTCTTACACATATATATTCCGTTCTTACACATATATATTCCGTTCTTACGCATATATATTCAGTTATTACGCATATATATTCAGTTCTTACACATATATATTCAGTTCTTACAAATATATATTCAGTTCTAACACATATATATTCAGTTCTTACACATATATATTCAGTACTTACACATATATATTCCGTTCTTGCACATATATATTCCGTACTTACACATATATATTCCGTTCTTACACATATATATTCCGTTCTTACACATATATATTCAGTTCTTACACATATATATTCAGTTCTTACGCATATATATTCCGTTCTTACACATATATATTCCGTTCTTACGCATATATATTCAGTTCTTACGCATATATATTCATTTCTTACACATATATGCTCAGTTCTTACGCATATATATTCAGTTTTACGAATATATATTCCGTTCTTACGCATATATATTCAGTTCTTACACATATATATTCAGTTCTTACACATATATATTCTGTTCTTACACATATATATTCAGTTCTTACACATATATATTCACTTCTTACACATATATATTCCGTTCTTACACATATATATTCAGTACTTACAGATATATCTTCAGTTCTTACGCATATATATTCCGTTCTTACGCATATATATTCAGTTCTTACGCATATATATTCAATTCTTATACATATATGTTCAGTTATTATGCATATACATTCAGTTTTACGCATATGTATTCGGTTCTTAAGCATATATATTCCGTTCTTACACATATTTATTCTGTTCTTACACATATATATTCCGTTCTTACACATATATATTCAGTTCTTACACATATATATTCACTTCTTACACATATATATTCCGTTCTTACACATATATATTCAGTTCTTACAGATATATATTCAGTTATTACGCATATATATTCAGTTCTTACGCATAACTATTCATTTCTTACGCATATATATTCATTTCTTACACATATATGTTCAGTTCTTAAACATATATATTCCGTTCTTACACGTACATATTCCGTTCTTACACATATATACACATATATTCCGTTCTTACACATATATACACATATATATTCCGTTCTTACACATACATATTCCGTTCTTACACGTACATATTCCGTTCTTACACATATATATTCCGTTGTTACTCATATATATTCCGTTCTTACGCATATCTATTCAGTTCTAACTCATATATATTCACTTCTTACACATATATATTCAGTTCTTACACATATATTCCGTTCTTACACATAGATACACATATATATACCGTTCTTACACATACATATTCCGTGCTTACACGTACATATTCCGTTCTTACACATATATATTCCGTTCTTACACATATATATTCCGTTCTTAAGCATATATTCAGTTCTAACTCATATATATTCAGTTCTTATACATATATATTCACTTCTTACACATATATATATTCCGTTCTTACACATATATATTCAGTTCTTACACATATATATTCAGTTCTTACACATATATATTCCATTCTTACACATACATATTCAGTTCTTACACATATATATTCACTACTTACACATATATATTCCGTTCTTACACATATATTCCGTTCTTACACATATATACACATATATATTCCGTTCTTACACATACATATTCCATTCTTACACGTACATATTCTGTTCTTACACATATATATTCCGTTGTTACTCATATATATTCCGTTCTTACGCATATATATTCAGTTCTAACTCATATATATTCACTTCTTACACATATCTATTCAGTTCTTACACATATATTCCGTTCTTACACATACATACACATATATATACCGTTCTTACACATACATATTCCGTTCTTACACGTACATATTCCGTTCTTACACATATATATTCCGTTCATACACATATATATTCCGTTCTTAAGCATATATTCAGTTCTAACTCATATATATTCAGTTCTTATACATATATATTCACTTCTTACACATATATATTCCGTTCTTACACATATATATTCAGTACTTACAGATATATATTCAGTTCTTACGCATACATATTCAGTTCTTACGCATACATATTCAGTTCTTACGCATATATATTCATTTCTTACACATATATGTTTAGTTCTTACACATATATATTCCGTTCTTACACGTTCATATTCCGTTCATACACATATATATTCCATTCTTACACATATATAATTCCGTTCTTACACATATATATTCAGTTCTTACACATATATATTCCCTTCTTACACATATATATTCAGTTCTTACACATATATATTCAGTTCTTACACATATATACACATATATATTCCGTTCTTACACATATATGTTCCGTTCTTACACAAATATATTCCGTTCTTACACATATATATTCCGTTCTTACGCATATATATTCAGTTCATACGCATATATATTCAGTTCTTACACATATATATTCAGTTCTTACAAATATATATTCAGTTCTTACACATATATATTCAGTTCTTACACATATATATTCAGTACTTACACATATATATTCCGTTCTTGCACATATATATTCCGTTCTTACACATATATATTCCGTTCTTACACATATATATTCCGTTCTTACACATATATATTCAGTTCTTACACATATATTTTCAGTTCTTACGCATATATATTCCGTTCTTACACATATATTCCGTTCTTACGCATATCTATTCAGTTCTTACGCATATATATCATTTCTTACACATATATGTTCAGTTCTTACGCATATATATTCAGTTTTACGAATATATATTCAGTTCTTACGCATATATATTCAGTTCTTACACATATATATTCCGTTCTTACGCATACATATTCAGTTCTTACGCATATATATTCAATTCTTATACATATATGTTCAGTTATTATGCATATATATTCAGTTTTACGCATATGTATTAAGTTCTTACGCATATATATTCAGTTCTTACACATATATATTCAGTTCTTACAGATATATATTCCCTTCTTTCACATATATATTCAATTCTTACACATATATATTCCCTTCAAACACATATATACACATATATATTCCGTTCTTACACATATATTTCGTTCTTACACGTACATATTCCGTTCTTACGCATATATATTCCGTTCTTACACATATATATTCCGTTCTTTCGCATATATATTCAGTTCTTACTCATATATATTCAGTTCTTACACATATATATTCAGTTCTTACAAATATATATTCAGTTCTTACACGTATATATTCAGTTCTTACACATATATATTCCGTTCTTTCACATATATATATTCCGTTCTTTCACATATATATTCACTTCTTACACATATATATTCACTTCTTACACATATATATTCCGTTCTTACACATATATTCCGTTCTTACACATATATACACATATATATTCCGTTCTTACACATACATATTCCGTTCTTACACGTACATACTCCGTTCTTACACATATATATTCCGTTGTTACTCATATATATTCCGTTCTTACGGATATATATTCAGTTCTAACTCATATATATTCACTTCTTACACATATATATTCAGTTCTTACACATATATTCCGTTCTTACACATATATACACATATATATACCGTTCTAACACATACATATTCCGTTCTTAAACGTACATATTCCGTTCTTACACATATATATTCCGTTCTTACACATATAGATTCCGTTCTTAAGCATATATTCAGTTCTAACTCATATATATTCAGTTTTTACACATATATATTCAGTTCTTACAAATATATATTCAGTTCTTACACATATATATTCAGTTCTTACACATATATATTCAGTTCTTACACAAATATATTCCGTTCTTACACGTATATATTCCGTTCTTACAAATATATATTCCGTTCTTACACGTATATATTCCGTTCTTACACATATATATTCCGTTCTTACACATATATATTCAGTTCTTACACATATATATTCACTTCTTACACATATATATTCCGTTCTTACACATATATATTCAGTTCTTACAGATATATATTCATTTCTTACGCATATATATTCAGTTCTTACGCATACATATTCAGTTGTTACGCATATATATTCATTTCTTACACATATATGTTCAGTCCTTACACATATATATTCCGTTCTTACACGTACATATTCCGTTCTTACACATATATATTCCGTTCTTACACATATATATTCCGTTGTTACACATATATATTCAGTTCTTACACATATATATTCCCTTCTTACACATATATATTCAGTTCTTACACATATATACACATATATATTCCGTTCTTACACATTTATATTCCGTTCTTACACAAATATATTCCGTTCTTACACATATATATTCCGTTCTTACGCATATATATTCAGTTCTTACACATATATATTCAGTTCTTACAAATATATATTCAGTTCTTACACATATATATTCAGTTCTTACACAGATATATTCAGTACTTACACATATATATTCCGTTCTTGCACATATATATTCCGTTCTTACACATATATATTCCTTTCTTACACATATATATTCCGTTCTTACACATATATATTCACTTCTTACACATATATATTCCGTTCTTACACATATATATTCAGTTCTTACGGATATATATTCATTTCTTACGCATATATATTCAGTTTTTACGCATATATATTCATTTCTTACACATATATGTTCAGTTATTATGCATATATATTCAGTTTTACGCATATGTATTCACTTCTTACGCATATATATTCAGTTCTTACACATATATATTCAGTTCGTACATATATATATTCAGTTCTTACACATATTTATTCTGTTCTCACACATATATATTCCGTTCTTACACATATATATTCCGTTCTTACACATATATATTCAGTTCTTACACATATATATTCCCTTCTTACACATATGTATTCAGTTCTTACACATATATATTCAGTTCTTACACATATATACACATATATATATTCCGTTCTTACACATATATATTCCGTTCTTACACAAATATATTCCGTTCTTACACATATATATTCCGTTCTTACGCATATATATTCAGTTCTTACACATATATATTCAGTTCTTACAAATATATATTCAGTTCTTACACATATATATTCAGTTCTTACACAAATATATTCCGTTCTTACACGTATATATTCCGTTCTTACAAATATATATTCCGTTCTTACACGTATATATTCCGTTCTTACACATATATATTCCGTTCTTACACATATATATTCAGTTCTTACACATATATATTCACTTCTTACACATATATATTCCGTTCTTACACATATATATTCAGTTCTTACAGATATATATTCATTTCTTACGCATATATATTCAGTTCTTACGCATACATATTCAGTTGTTACGCATATATATTCATTTCTTACACATATATGATCAGTCATTACACATATATATTCCGTTCTTACACGTACATATTCCGTTCTTACACATATATATTCCGTTCTTACACATATATATTCCGTTCTTACACATATATATTCAGTTCTTACACATATATATTCCCTTCTTACACATATATATTCAGTTCTTACACATATATACACATATATATTCCGTTCTTACACATTTATATTCCGTTCTTACACAAATATATTCCGTTCTTACACATATATATTCCGTTCTTACGCATATATATTCAGTTCTTACACATATATATTCAGTTCTTACAAATATATATTCAGTTCTTACACATATATATTCAGTTCTTACACAGATATATTCAGTACTTACACATATATATTCCGTTCTTGCACATATATATTCCGTTCTTACACATATATATTCCTTTCTTACACATATATATTCCGTTCTTACACATATATATTCACTTCTTACACATATATATTCCGTTCTTACACATATATATTCAGTTCTTACGGATATATATTCATTTCTTACGCATATATATTCAGTTTTTACGCATATATATTCATTTCTTACACATATATGTTCAGTTATTATGCATATATATTCAGTTTTACGCATATGTATTCACTTCTTACGCATATATATTCAGTTCTTACACATATATATTCAGTTCGTACATATATATATTCAGTTCTTACACATATTTATTCTGTTCTCACACATATATATTCCGTTCTTACACATATATATATTCCGTTCTTACACATATATATTCAGTTCTTACACATATATATTCCCTTCTTACACATATGTATTCAGTTCTTACACATATATATTCAGTTCTTACACATATATACACATATATATATTCCGTTCTTACACATATATATTCCGTTCTTACACAAATATATTCCGTTCTTACACATATATATTCCGTTCTTACGCATATATATTCAGTTCTTACGCATATATATTCAGTTCTTACAAATATATATTCAGTTCTTACACATATATATTCAGTTCTTACACATATATATTCAGTACTAACACATATATATTCCGTTCTTGCACATATATATTCCGTTCTTACACATATATATTCCGTTCTTACACATATATATTCCGTTCTTACACATATATATTCAGTTCTTACACATATATATTCAGTTCTTACGCATATATATTCAGTTCTTACACATATATATTCAGTTCTTACACATATATATTCCGTTCTTACACATATTTATTCTGTTCTTACACATATATATTCCGTTCTTACACATATATATTCTGTTCTTACACATATATATTCACTTCTTACACATATATATTCCGTTCTTACGCATATATATATTCAGTTCTAACTCATATATATTCACTTCTTACACATATATATTCAGTTCTTACACATATATTCCGTTCTTACACATACATACACATATATATACCGTTCTTACACATACATATTCCGTTCTTACACGTACATATTCCGTTCTTACACATATATATTCCGTTCTTACACATATATATTCCGTTCTTAAGCATATATTCAGTTCTAACTTCATATATATTCAGTTCTTATACATATATATTCACTTCTTACACATATATATTCCGTTCTTACACATATATATTCAGTACTTACAGATATATATTCAGTTCTTACGCATACATATTCAAATCTTACGCATACATATTCAGTTCTTACGCATATATATTCATTTCTTACACATATATGTTCCGTTCTTACACATATATATTCCGTTCTTACACGTACATATTCCGTTCATACACATATATATTCCGTTCTTACACATATATATTCCGTTCTTACACATATATATTCAGTTCTTACAAATATATATTCCCTTCTTACACATATATATTCAGTTCTTACACATATATATTCAGTTCTTACACATATATACACATATATATTCCGTTCTTACACATATATATTCCGTTCTTACACAAATATATTCCGTTCTTACACATATATATTCCGTTCTTACGCATATATATTCAGTTCATACGCATATATATTCAGTTCTTACACATATATATTCAGTTCTTACAAATATATATTCA
The DNA here is from genome assembly GCA_037043455.1 of Cyrtodaria siliqua. Taxonomy (NCBI): domain Eukaryota; kingdom Metazoa; phylum Mollusca; class Bivalvia; order Adapedonta; family Hiatellidae; genus Cyrtodaria; species Cyrtodaria siliqua. The sequence continues at coordinate 7,822 of JAWPHD010021633.1, forward strand.
GTTCTTACACATATATATTCAGTTCTTACACATATATATTCAGTACTTACACATATATATTCCGTTCTTGCACATATATATTCCGTTCTTACACATATATATTCCGTTCTTACACATATATATTCCGTTCTTACACATATATATTCAGTTCTTACACATATATATTCAGTTCTTACGCATATATATTCCGTTCTTACACATATATATTCCGTTCTTACGCATATATATTCAGTTCTTACGCATATATATCATTTCTTACACATATATGTTCAGTTCTTACGCATATATATTCAGTTTTACGAACATATATTCAGTTCTTACGCATATATATTCAGTTCTTACACATATATATTCCGTTCTTACGCATACATATTCAGTTTTTACGCATATATATTCAATTCTTATACATATATGTTCAGTTATTATGCATATATATTCAGTTTTACGCATATGTATTAAGTTCTTACGCATATATATTCAGTTATTACACATATATATTCAGTTCTTACACATATATATTCCGTTCTTACACATATTTATTCTGTTCTTACACATATATATTCCGTTCTTACACATATATACTCTGTTCTTACACATATATATTCACTTCTTACACATATATATTCCGTTCTTACACATATATATTCAGTTCTTACAGATATATATTCAGTTATTACGCATATATATTCAGCTCTTACGCATAAATATTCATTTCTTACGCATATATATTCATTTCTTACATATATATGTTCAGTTCTTACACATATATATTCCGTTCTTACACGTACATATACCGTTCTTAAACATATATATTCCGTTCTTACACATATATATTCAGTTCTTACAGATATATATTCCCTTCTTTCACATATATATTCAATTCTTACACATATATATTCCCTTCAAACACATATATACACATATATATTCCGTTCTTACACATATATTTCGTTCTTACACGTACATATTCCGTTCTTACGCATATATATTCCGTTCTTACACATATATATTCCGTTCTTTCGCATATATATTCAGTTCTTACTCATATATATTCAGTTCTTACACATATATATTCAGTTCTTACAAATATATATTCAGTTCTTACACATATATATTCAGTTCTTACACATATATATTCCGTTCTTTCACATATATATATTCCGTTCTTTCACATATATATTCACTTCTTACACATATATATTCACTTCTTACACATATATATTCCGTTCTTACACACATATTCTGTTCTTACACATATATACACATATATATTCCGTTCTTACACATACATATTCCGTTCTTACACGTACATATTCCGTTCTTACACATATATATTCCGTTGTTACTCATATATATTCCGTTCTTACGGATATATATTCAGTTCTAACTGATATATATTCACTTCGTACACAAATATATTCAGTTCTTACACATATATTCCGTTCTTACACATATATACACATATATATACCGTTCTTACACATACATATTCCGTTCTTACACGTACATATTCCGTTCTTACACATATAGATTCCGTTCTTAAGCATATATTCAGTTCTTACGCATACATATTCAAATCTTACGCATACATATTCAGTTCTTACGCATATATATTCATTTCTTACACATATATGTTTAGTTCTTACACATATATATTCCGTTCTTACACGTACATATTCCGTTCATACACATATATATTCCGTTCTTACACATATATATTCCGTTCTTACACATATATATTCAGTTCTTACAAATATATATTCCCTTCTTACACATATATATTCAGTTCTTACACATATATATTCAGTTCTTACACATATATACACATATATATTCCGTTCTTACACATATATATTCCGTTCTTACACAAATATATTCCGTTCTTACACATATATATTCCGTTCTTACGCATATATATTCAGTTCATACGCATATATATTCAGTTCTTACGCATATATATTCAGTTCTTACAAATATATATTCAGTTCTTACACATATATATTCAGTTCTTACACATATATATTCAGTACTTACACATATATATTCCGTTCTTGCACATATATATTCCGTTCTTACACATATATATTCCGTTCTTACACATATATATTCCGTTCTTACACATATATATTCAGTTCTTACACATATATATTCAGTTCTTACGCATATATATTCCGTTCTTACACATATATATTCCGTTCTTACGCATATATATTCAGTTCTTTCGCATATATATCATTTCTTACACATATATGTTCAGTTCTTACGCATATATATTCAGTTTTACGAATATATATTCAGTTCTTACGCATATATATTCAGTTCTTACACATATATATTCCGTTCTTACGCATACATATTCAGTTTTTACGCATATATATTCAATTCTTATACATATATGTTCAGTTATTATGCATATATATTCAGTTTTACGCATATGTATTAAGTTCTTACGCAAATATATTCAGTTATTACACATATATATTCAGTTCTTACACATATATATTCCGTTCTTACACATATTTATTCTGTTCTTACACATATATATTCCGTTCTTACACATATATATTCTGTTCTTACACATATATATTCACTTCTTACACATATATATTCCGTTCTTACACATATATATTCAGTTCTTACAGATATATATTCAGTTATTACGCATATATATTCAGCTCTTACGCATAAATATTCATTTCTTACGCATATATATTCATTTCTTACATATATATGTTCAGTTCTTACACATATATATTCCGTTCTTACACGTACATATACCGTTCTTAAACATATATATTCCGTTCTTACACATATATATTCAGTTCTTACAGATATATATTCCCTTCTTTCACATATATATTCAATTCTTACACATATATATTCCCTTCAAACACATATATACACATATATATTCCGTTCTTACACATATATTTCGTTCTTACACGTACATATTCCGTTCTTACGCATATATATTCCGTTCTTACACATATATATTCCGTTCTTTCGCATATATATTCAGTTCTTACTCATATATATTCAGTTCTTACACATATATATTCAGTTCTTACAAATATATATTCAGTTCTTACACATATATATTCAGTTCTTACACATATATATTCCGTTCTTTCACATATATATATTCCGTTCTTTCACATATATATTCACTTCTTACACATATATATTCACTTCTTACACATATATATTCCGTTCTTACACACATATTCTGTTCTTACACATATATACACATATATATTCCGTTCTTACACATACATATTCCGTTCTTACACGTACATATTCCGTTCTTACACATATATATTCCGTTGTTACTCATATATATTCCGTTCTTACGGATATATATTCAGTTCTAACTGATATATATTCACTTCTTACACATATATATTCAGTTCTTACACATATATTCCGTTCTTACACATATATACACATATATATACCGTTCTTACACATACATATTCCGTTCTTACACGTACATATTCCGTTCTTACACATATAGATTCCGTTCTTAAGCATATATTCAGTTCTAACTCATATATATTCAGTTCTTACACATATATATTCAGTTCTTACAAATATATATTCAGTTCTTACACATATATATTCAGTTCTTACACATATATATTCAGTTCTTACACAAATATATTCCGTTCTTACACGTATATATTCCGTTCTTACAAATATATATTCCGTTCTTACACGTATATATTCCGTTCTTACACATATATATTCCGTTCTTACACATATATATTCAGTTCTTACACATATATATTCACTTCTTACACATATATATTCCGTTCTTACACATATATATTCAGTTCTTACAGATATATATTCATTTCTTACGCATATATATTCAGTTCTTACGCATACATATTCAGTTGTTACGCATATATATTCATTTCTTACACATATATGTTCAGTTCTTACACATATATATTCCGTTCTTACACGTACATATTCCGTTCTTACACATATATATTCCGTTCTTACACATATATATTCCGTTCTTACACATATATATTCAGTTCTTACACATATATATTCCCTTCTTACACATATATATTCAGTTCTTACACATATATATTCAGTTCTTACACATATATACACATATACATTCCGTTCTTACACATTTATATTCCGTTCTTACACAAATATATTCCGTTCTTACACATATATATTCCGTTCTTACGCATATATATTCAGTTCTTACACATATATATTCAGTTCTTACAAATATATATTCAGTTCTTACACATATATATTCAGTTCTTACACATATATATTCAGTACTTACACATATATATTCCGTTCTTGCACATATATATTCCGTTCTTACACATATATATTCCTTTCTTACACATATATATTCCGTTCTTACACATATATATTCAGTTCTTACACATATATATTCCGTTCTTACGCATATATATTCAGTTCGTACGCATATATATCATTTCTTACACATATATGTTCAGTTCTTACGCATATATATTCAGTTTTACGAATATATATTCAGTTCTTACGCATATATATTCAGTTCTTACACATATATATTCCGTTCTTACGCATATATATTCAGTTCTTACGCATATATATTCAATTCTTATACATATATGTTCAGTTATTATGCATATATATTCAGTTTTACGCATATGTATTAAGTTCTTACGCATATATATTCAGTTCCTACACATATATATTGAGTTCTTACACATATATATTCCGTTCTTACACATATTTATTCTGTTCTTACACATATATATTCCGTTCTTACACATATATATTCTGTTCTCACACATATATATTCACTTCTTACACATATATATTCCGTTCTTACACATATATATTCAGTTCTTACAGATATATATTCAGTTATTACGCATATATATTCAGCTCTTACGCATAAATATTCATTTCTTACGCATATATATTCATTTCTTACACATATATGTTCAGTTCTTACACATATATATTCCGTTCTTACACGTACATATACCGTTCTTACACATATATATTCCGTTCTTACACATATATATTCAGTTCTTACAGATATATATTCCCTTCTTACACATATATATTCAATTCTTACACATATATATTCCCTTCTTACACATATATACACATATATATTCCGTTCTTACACATATATTTCGTTCTTACACGTACATATTCCGTTCTTACGCATATATATTCCGTTCTTACACATATATATTCCGTTCTTTCGCATATATATTCAGTTCTTACTCATATATATTCAGTTCTTACACATATATATTCAGTTCTTACAAATATATATTCAGTTCTTACACATATATATTCAGTTCTTACACATATATATTCCGTTCTTTCACACATATATATTCCGTTATTTCACATATATATTCACTTCTTACACATATATATTCACTTCTTACACATATATATTCCGTTCTTACACATATATTCCGTTCTTACACATATATACACATATATATTCCGTTCTTACACATACATATTCCGTTCTTACACGTACATATTCCGTTCTTACACATATATATTCCGTTGTTACTCATATATATTCCGTTCTTACGGATATATATTCAGTTCTAACTCATATATATTCACTTCTTACACATATATATTCAGTTCTTACACATATATTCCGTTCTTACACATATATACACATATATATACCGTTCTTACACATACATACTCTGTTCTTACACGTACATATTCCGTTCTTACACATATATATTCCGTTCTTACACATATAGATTCCGTTCTTAAGCATATATTCAGTTCTAACTCATATATATTCAGTTCTTACACATATATATTCAGTTCTTACAAAGATATATTCAGTTCTTATACATATATATTCTGTTCTTACACATATATATTCAGTTCTTACACAAATATATTCCGTTCTTACACGTATATATTCCGTTCTTACAAATATATATTCCGTTCTTACACGTATATATTCCGTTCTTACACATATATATTCCGTTCTTACACATATATATTCAGTTCTTACACATATATATTCACTTCTTACACATATATATATCGTTCTTACACATATATATTCAGTTCTTACGGATATATATTCATTTCTTACGCATATATATTCAGTTTTTACGAATATATATTCATTTCTTACACATATATGTTCAGTTATTATGCATATATATTCAGTTTTACGCATATGTATTCACTTCATACGCATATATATTCAGTTCTTACACATATATATTCAGTTCTTACATATATATATTCAGTTCTTACACATATTTATACTGTTCTCACACATATATATTCCGTTCTTACACATATATATTCCGTTCTTACACATATATATTCAGTTCTTACACATATATATTCCCTTCTTACACATATGTATTCAGTTCTTACACATATATATTCAGTTCTTACACATATATACACATATATATATTCCGTTCTTACACATATATATTCCGTTCTTACACAAATATATTCCGTTCTTACACATATATATTCCGTTCTTACGCATATATATTCAGTTCTTACACATATATATTCAATTCTTACAAATATATATTCAGTTCTTACACATATATATTCAGTTCTTACACATATATATTCAGTACTAACACATATATATTCCGTTCTTGCACATATATATTCCGTTCTTACACATATATATTCCGTTCTTACACATATATATTCTTTTCTTACACATATATATTCAGTTCTTACACATATATATTCAGTTCTTACGCATATATATTCCGTTCTTACACATATATATTCCGTTCTTACGCATATATATTCAGTTCTTACGCATATATATCATTTCTTACACATATATGTTCAGTTCTTACGCATATATATTCAGTTTTACGAATATATATTCAGTTCTTACGCATATATATTCAGTTCTTACACATATATATTCAGTTCTTACGCATATATATTCAGTTATTACGCATATATATTCAATTCTTATACATATATGTTCAGTTAGTATGCATATATATTCAGTTTTACGCATATGTATTAAGTTCTTACGCATATATATTCCGTTCTTACACAAATATATTCCGTTCTTACACATATATATTCCGTTCTTACGCATATATATTCAGTTCATACGCATATATATTCAGTTCTTACACATATATATTCAGTTCTTACAAATATATATTCAGTTCTTACACATATATATTCAGTTCTTACACATATATATTCAGTACTTACACATATATATTCCGTTCTTGCACATATATATTCCGTTCTTACACATATATATTCCGTTCTTACACATATATATTCCGTTCTTACACATATATATTCAGTTCTTACACATATATATTCAGTTCTTACGCATATATATTCCGTTCTTACATATATATATTCCGTTCTTACGCATATATATTCAGTTCTTACGCATATATATCATTTCTTACACATATATGTTCAGTTCTTACGCATATATATTCAGTTTTACGAATATATATTCAGTTCTTACGCATATATATTCAGTTCTTACACATATATATTCCGTTCTTACGCATACATATTCAGTTTTTACGCATATATATTCAATTCTTATACATATATGTTCAGTTATTATGCATATATATTCAGTTTTACGCATATGTATTAAGTTCTTACGCAAATATATTCAGTTATTACACATATATATTCAGTTCTTACACATATATATTCCGTTCTTACACATATTTATTCTGTTCTTACACATATATATTCCGTTCTTACACATATATATTCTGTTCTTACACATATATATTCACTTCTTACACATATATATTCCGTTCTTACACATATATATTCAGTTCTTACAGATATATATTCAGTTATTACGCATATATATTCAGCTCTTACGCATAAATATTCATTTCTTACGCATATATATTCATTTCTTACATATATATGTTCAGTTCTTACACATATATATTCCGTTCTTACACGTACATATACCGTTCTTAAACATATATATTCCGTTCTTACACATATATATTCAGTTCTTACAGATATATATTCCCTTCTTTCACATATATATTCAATTCTTACACATATATATTCCCTTCAAACAAATATATACACATATATATTCCGTTCTTACACATATATTTCGTTCTTACACGTACATATTCCGTTCTTACGCATATATATTCCGTTCTTACACATATATATTCCGTTCTTTCGCATATATATTCAGTTCTTACTCATATATATTCAGTTCTTACACATATATATTCAGTTCTTACAAATATATATTCAGTTCTTACACATATATATTCAGTTCTTACACATATATATTCCGTTCTTTCACATATATATATTCCGTTCTTTCACATATATATTCACTTCTTACACATATATATTCACTTCTTACACATATATATTCCGTTCTTACACACATATTCTGTTCTTACACATATATACACATATATATTCCGTTCTTACACATACATATTCCGTTCTTACACGTACATATTCCGTTCTTACACATATATATTCCGTTGTTACTCATATATATTCCGCTCTTACGGATATATATTCAGTTCTAACTGATATATATTCACTTCTTACACATATATATTCAGTTCTTACACATATATTCCGTTCTTACACATATATACACATATATATACCGTTCTTACACATACATATTCCGTTCTTACACGTACATATTCCGTTCTTACACATATAGATTCCGTTCTTAAGCATATATTCAGTTCTAACTCATATATATTCAGTTCTTACACATATATATTCAGTTCTTACAAATATATATTCAGTTCTTACACATATATATTCAGTTCTTACACATATATATTCAGTTCTTACACAAATATATTCCGTTCTTACACGTATATATTCCGTTCTTACAAATATATATTCCGTTCTTACACGTATATATTCCGTTCTTACACATATATATTGCGTTCTTACACATATATATTCAGTTCTTACACATATATATTCACTTCTTACACATATATATTCCGTTCTTACACATATATATTCAGTTCTTACAGATATATATTCATTTCTTACGCATATATATTCAGTTCTTACGCATACATATTCAGTTGTTACGCATATATATTCATTTCTTACACATATATGTTCAGTTCTTACACATATATATTCCGTTCTTACACGTACATATTCCGTTCTTACACATATATATTCCGTTCTTACACATATATATTCCGTTCTTACACATATATATTCAGTTCTTACACATATATATTCCCTTCTTACACATATATATTCAGTTCTTACACATATATATTCAGTTCTTACACATATATACACATATATATTCCGTTCTTACACATTTATATTCCGTTCTTACACAAATATATTCCGTTCTTACACATATATATTCCGTTCTTACGCATATATATTCAGTTCTTACACATATATATTCAGTTCTTACAAATATATATTCAGTTCTTACACATATATATTCAGTTCTTACACATATATATTCAGTACTTACACATATATATTCCGTTCTTGCACATATATATTCCGTTCTTACACATATATATTCCTTTCTTACACATATATATTCCGTTCTTACACATATATATTCAGTTCTTACACATATATATTCCGTTCTTACGCATATATATTCAGTTCGTACGCATATATATCATTTCTTACACATATATGTTCAGTTCTTACGCATATATATTCAGTTTTACGAATATATATTCAGTTCTTACGCATATATATTCAGTTCTTACACATATATATTCCGTTCTTACGCATATATATTCAGTTCTTACGCATATATATTCAATTCTTATACATATATGTTCAGTTATTATGCATATATATTCAGTTTTACGCATATGTATTAAGTTCTTACGCATATATATTCAGTTCCTACACATATATATTGAGTTCTTACACATATATATTCCGTTCTTACACATATTTATTCTGTTCTTACACATATATATTCCGTTCTTACACATATATATTCTGTTCTTACACATATATATTCACTTCTTACACATATATATTCCGTTCTTACACATATATATTCAGTTCTTACAGATATATATTCAGTTATTACGCATATATATTCAGCTCTTACGCATAAATATTCATTTCTTACGCATATATATTCATTTCTTACACATATATGTTCAGTTCTTACACATATATATTCCGTTCTTACACGTACATATACCGTTCTTACACATATATATTCCGTTCTTACACATATATATTCAGTTTTTACAGATATATATTCCCTTCTTACACATATATATTCAATTCTTACACATATATATTCCCTTCTTACACATATATACACATATATATTCCGTTCTTACACATATATTTCGTTCTTACACGTACATATTCCGTTCTTACGCATATATATTCCGTTCTTACACATATATATTCCGTTCTTTCGCATATATATTCAGTTCTTACTCATATATATTCAGTTCTTACAAATATATATTATTCAGTTCTTACACATATATATTCAGTTCTTACACATATATATTCCGTTCTTTCACACATATATATTCCGTTATTTCACATATATATTCACTTCTTACACATATATATTCACTTCTTACACATATATATTCCGTTCTTACACATATATTCCGTTCTTACACATATATACACATATATATTCCGTTCTTACACATACATATTCCGTTCTTACACGTACATATTCCGTTCTTACACATATATATTCCGTTGTTACTCATATATATTCCGTTCTTACGGATATATATTCAGTTCTAACTCATATATATTCACTTCTTACACATATATATTCAGTTCTTACACATATATTCCGTTCTTACACATATATACACATATATATACCGTTCTTACACATACATACTCTGTTCTTACACGTACATATTCCGTTCTTACACATATATATTCCGTTCTTACACATATAGATTCCGTTCTTAAGCATATATTCAGTTCTAACTCATATATATTCAGTTCTTACACATATATATTCAGTTCTTACAAAGATATATTCAGTTCTTATACATATATATTCAGTTCTTACACATATATATTCAGTTCTTACACAAATATATTCCGTTCTTACACGTATATATTCCGTTCTTACAAATATATATTCCGTTCTTACACGTATATATTCCGTTCTTACACATATATATTCCGTTCTTACACATATATATTCAGTTCTTACACAAATATATTCCGTTCTTACACATATATATTCCGTTCTTACGCATATATATTCAGTTCTTACACATATATATTCAGTTCTTACAAATATATATTCAGTTCTTACACATATATATTCAGTTCTTACACATATATATTCAGTACTAACACATATATATTCCGTTCTTGCACATATATATTCCGTTCTTACACATATATATTCCGTTCTTACACATATATATTCTTTTCTTACACATATATATTCAGTTCTTACACATATATATTCAGTTCTTACGCATATATATTCCGTTCTTACACATATATATTCCGTTCTTACGCATATATATTCAGTTCTTACGCATATATATCATTTCTTACACATATATGTTCAGTTCTTACGCATATATATTCAGTTTTACGAATATATATTCAGTTCTTACGCATATATATTCAGTTCTTACACATATATATTCAGTTCTTACGCATATATATTCAGTTATTACGCATATATATTCAATTCTTATACATATATGTTCAGTTAGTATGCATATATATTCAGTTTTACGCATATGTATTAAGTTCTTACGCATATATATTCAGTTCTTACACATATATATTCAGTTCTTACACATATATATTCCGTTCTTACACATATTTATTCAATTCTTACACATATATATTCCCTTCTTACACATATATACACATATATATTCCGTTCTTACACATATATTTCGTTCTTACACGTACATATACCGTTCTTACACATATATATTCCGTTCTTACACATATATATTCAGTTTTTACAGATATATATTCCCTTCTTACACATATATATTCAATTCTTACACATATATATTCCCTTCTTACACATATATACACATATATATTCCGTTCTTACACATATATTTCGTTCTTACACGTACATATTCCGTTCTTACGCATATATATTCCGTTCTTACACATATATATTCCGTTCTTTCGCATATATATTCAGTTCTTACTCATATATATTCAGTTCTTACAAATATATATTATTCAGTTCTTACACATATATATTCAGTTCTTACACATATATATTCCGTTCTTTCACACATATATATTCCGTTATTTCACATATATATTCACTTCTTACACATATATATTCACTTCTTACACATATATATTCCGTTCTTACACATATATTCCGTTCTTACACATATATACACATATATATTCCGTTCTTACACATACATATTCCGTTCTTACACGTACATATTCCGTTCTTACACATATATATTCCGTTGTTACTCATATATATTCCGTTCTTACGGATATATATTCAGTTCTAACTCATATATATTCACTTCTTACACATATATATTCAGTTCTTACACATATATTCCGTTCTTACACATATATACACATATATATACCGTTCTTACACATACATACTCTGTTCTTACACGTACATATTCCGTTCTTACACATATATATTCCGTTCTTACACATATAGATTCCGTTCTTAAGCATATATTCAGTTCTAACTCATATATATTCAGTTCTTACACATATATATTCAGTTCTTACAAAGATATATTCAGTTCTTATACATATATATTCAGTTCTTACACATATATATTCAGTTCTTACACAAATATATTCCGTTCTTACACGTATATATTCCGTTCTTACAAATATATATTCCGTTCTTACACGTATATATTCCGTTCTTACACATATATATTCCGTTCTTACACATATATATTCAGTTCTTACACAAATATATTCCGTTCTTACACATATATATTCCGTTCTTACGCATATATATTCAGTTCTTACACATATATATTCAGTTCTTACAAATATATATTCAGTTCTTACACATATATATTCAGTTCTTACACATATATATTCAGTACTAACACATATATATTCCGTTCTTGCACATATATATTCCGTTCTTACACATATATATTCCGTTCTTACACATATATATTCTTTTCTTACACATATATATTCAGTTCTTACACATATATATTCAGTTCTTACGCATATATATTCCGTTCTTACACATATATATTCCGTTCTTACGCATATATATTCAGTTCTTACGCATATATATCATTTCTTACACATATATGTTCAGTTCTTACGCATATATATTCAGTTTTACGAATATATATTCAGTTCTTACGCATATATATTCAGTTCTTACACATATATATTCAGTTCTTACGCATATATATTCAGTTATTACGCATATATATTCAATTCTTATACATATATGTTCAGTTAGTATGCATATATATTCAGTTTTACGCATATGTATTAAGTTCTTACGCATATATATTCAGTTCTTACACATATATATTCAGTTCTTACACATATATATTCCGTTCTTACACATATTTATTCTGTTCTTACACATATATATTCCGTTCTTACACATATATATTCTGTTCTTACACATATATATTCAATTCTTACACATATATATTCCGTTCTTACACATATATATTCAGTTCTTACAGATATATATTCAGTTATTACGCATATATATTCAGCTCTTACGCATAAATATTCATTTCTTACGCATATATATTCATTTCTTACACATATATGTTCAGTTCTTACACATATATAGTCCGTTCTTACACGTACATATACCGTTCTTACACATATATATTCCGTTCTTACACATATATATTCAGTTCTTACAGATATATATTCCCTTCTTACACATATATATTCAATTCTTACACATATATATTTCCTTCTTACACATATATACACATATATATTCCGTTCTTACACATATATTTCGTTCTTACACGTACATATTCCGTTCTTACGCATATATATTCCGTTCTTACACATATATATTCCGTTCTTTGGCATATATATTCAGTTCTTACTCATATATATTCAGTTCTTACACATATATATTCAGTTCTTACAAATATATATTCAGTTCTTACACATATATATTCAGTTCTTACACATATATATTCCGTTCTTTCACATATATATATTCCGTTCTTTCACATATATATTCACTTCTTACACATATATATTCACTTCTTACACATATATATTCCGTTCTTACACATATATTCCGTTCTTACACATATATACACATATATATTCCGTTCTTACACATACATATTCCGTTCTTACACGTACATATTCCGTTCTTACGCATATATATTCAGTTCTAACTCATATATATTCACTTCTTACACATATATATTCAGTTCTTACACATATATTCCGTTCTTACACATATATACACATATATATACCGTTCTTACACATACATATTCCGTTCTTACACGTACATATTCCGTTCTTACACATATATATTCAGTTCTTACAAATATATATTCAGTTCTTACACATATATATTCAGTTCTTACACATATATATTCAATTCTTACACAAATATATTCCGTTCTTACACGTATATATTCCGTTCTTACACATATATATTCCGTTCTTACACGTATATATTCCGTTCTTACACATATATATTCCGTTCTTACACATATATATTCAGTTCTTACACATATATATTCACTTCTTACACATATATATTCCGTTCTTACACATATATATTCAGTTCTTACCGATATATATTCATTTCTTACGCATATATATTCAGTTCTTACGCATATATATTCATTTCTTACACATATATGTTCAGTTATTATGCATATATATTCAGTTTTACGCATATGTATTCACTTCTTACGCATATATATTCAGTTCTTACACATATATATTCAGTTCTTACATATATATATTCAGTTCTTACACATATTTATTCTGTTCTTACACATATATATTCTGTTCTTACACATATATATTCAGTTCTTACACAAATATATTCACCTCTTACACATATATATTCCGTTCTTACACATATATATTCAGTTATTACGCATATATATTCAGTTCTTACGCATAAATATTCATTTCTTACTCATATATATTCATTTCTTACACATATATGTTCAGTTCTTACACATATATATTCCGTTCTTACACGTACATATTCCGTTCTTACACATATATATTCCGTTCTTACACATAGATATTCCGTTCTTACACATATATTTGCAGTTCTTACACATATATATTCCGTTCTTACACATATATATTCAGTTCTTACACATATATATTCCGTTCTTACACATATATACACATATATATTCCGTTCTTACACATATATTTCGTTCTTACACGTACATATTCCGTTCTTACACCTATATATTCCGTTCTTACACATATATATTCCTTTCTTTCGCATATATATTCAGTTCTTACTCATATATATTCAGTTCTTACTCATATATATTCAGTTCTTACAAATATATATTCAGTTCTCACACATATATATTCCGTTATTACACATATATATTCCTTTCTTTCGCATATATATTCAGTCTTACTCATATATATTCAGTTCTTACTCATATATATTCAGTTCTTACAAATATATATTCAGTTCTTACACATATATATTCAGTTCTTACACATATATATTCAGTTCTTACAAATATATATTCAGTTCTAACACATATATATTCAGTTCTTACACATATATATTCAGTTCTTAGACAAATATATTCCGTTCTTACACATATATATTCCGTTCTTACACATATATATTCCGTTCTTACACGTATATATTCCGTTCTTACACATATATATTCCGTTCTTACACATATATATTTAGTTCTTACACATATATATTCACTTCTTACACATATATATTCCGTTCTTACACATATATATTCAGTTCTTACAGATATATATTCAGTTCTTACGCATATATATTTCGTTCTTACGCATATATATTTTGTTCTTACGCATATATATTCATTTCTTACACATATATGTTCAGTTCTTACACATATATATTCCGTTCTTACACGTACATATTCCGTTCTTACACATATATTCCGTTCTTACACATATATATTCCGTTCTTACACATATATATTCAGTTCTTACACATATATATTCCGTTCTTACACGTACATATTCCGTTCTTACACATATATATTCCGTTCTTACACATATATATTCACTTCTTACACATATATATTCACTTCTTACATATATAAAATCAGTTCTTAAACATATATATTCCGTTCTTACACATATATACACATATATATTCCGTTCTTACACATATATATTCAGTTCTTACACGTACATATTCCGTTCTTACACATATTTATTCCGTTCTTACACATATATATTCCGTTCTTACGCCTATATATTCAGTTCTTACACATATATATTCAGTTCTTACATATATATTCAGTTCTTACAAATATATATTCATTTCTTACACATATATATTCAGTTCTTACACATATATATTCAGTTCTTACACATATATATTCCGTTTTTACACATATATATTCCGTTCTTACACATATATATTCCGTTCTTACACATATATATTCCGTTCTTACACGTATATATTCCGTTCTTACACATATATATTCCGTTCTTACACATATATATTCCATTCTTACACATATATTCCGTTCTTACGCATATATATTCCGTTCTTTCGCATATATATTCAGTTTTACGCATATATTTTTTGTTCTTATGCATATATATTCCGTTCTTACGCATATATATTCAGTTCTTACACATATATATTCCGTTCTTACACATATATATTCCGTTCTTACACGTATATATTCCGTTCTTACACATATATATTCCGTTCTTACACATATATATTCCGTTCTTACACATATATATTCAGTTCTTACACATATATATTCAGTTCTTAGACATATATATTCAGTTCTTACACATATATATTCAGTTCTTACACATATATATTCAGTTCTTACACATATATATTACGTTCTTACACATATATATACCGTTCTTAAACATATATATTCCGTTCTTACACGTATATATTTCGTTCTTACACATATATATTCCGTTCTTACACATATATATTCCGTTCTTACACATATATTCCGTTCTTACACATATATATTCCGTTCTTACACATATATATTCCGTTCTTACACGTATATATTCCGTTCTTACACATATATTTTCCGTTCTTACACATATATATTCCGTTCTTACACATATATATTCAGTTCTTACGCATATATATTCCTTACTTACACATATATATTCCTTTCTTACACATAGATATTCAGTTCTTACACATATATATTCCGTTCTTACGCATATATTTTGCGTTCTTACACATATATATTCCGTTCTTACGCATATATATTCTTACACATATATTCCGTTCTTACACATATATATTCAGTTCTTACACATATATATTCCGTTCTTACACATATATATTCCGTTCTTACGCATATATATTCATTTCTTACTCATATATATTCCGTTCTTACGCATATATATTCCGTTCTTACGCATATATATTCAGTTCTTATGCATATATATTCAGTTCTTACGCATATATATTCAGTTCTTACGCATATATATTCAGTTCTTACGCATATATATTCAGTTCTTACACATATATATTCAGTTCTTACACATATATATTCAGTTCTTACACATATATATTCAGTTCTTACACATATATATTCCGTTCTTACACATACATATTCAGTTCTTACACATATATATTCCGTTCTTACACATACATATTCCGTACTTACACATATATATTCAGTTCTTACACATATATATTCACTTCTTAGACATATATATTCCGTTCTTACACATATATATTTCGTTCTTACACATATATATTTCGTTCTTACGCATATATATTCAGTTCTTACGCATATATATTCAGTTCTTACAAATATATATTCAGTTCTTACAGATATATATTCAGTTCTTACGCATATATATTCAGTTCTTACGCATATATATTCAGTTCTTACGCATATATATTCATTTCTTACACATATATGTTCAGTTCTTACACATATATATTCCGTTCTTACACGTACATATTCCTTTCCTACACATATATATTCCGTTCTTACACATATATATTCCGTTCTTACACATATATATTCAATTCTTACACATATATATTCTCTTCTTACACATATATATTCAGTCCTTACACATATATATTCCGTTCTTACACATATATACACATATATATTCCGTTCTTACACATATATATTCCGTTCTTACACGTACAGATTCCGTTCTTACACATATATATTCCGTTCTTACACATATATATTCCGTTCTTACAAATATATATTCAGTTCTTACACATATATATTCCCTTCTTACACATATATATTCAGTTTTTACACATATATATTCCGTTCTTACACGTACATATTCCGTTCTTACACATATATATTCCGTTCTTACACATATATATTCAGTTCTTACACATATATATTCACTTGTTACACAAATATAATTAGTTCTTACACCTATATATTCCGTTCTTACACATATATACACATATATATTCAGTTCTTACACATATATATTCCTTTCTTACGCATATATATTCCGTTCTTACGCATATATATTCAGTTCTTACACATATATATTCAGTTCTTACACATATATATTCCGTTCTTACACATATATATTCCGTTCTTAAACATATATATTCCGTTCTTACACGTATATATTCCGTTCTTACACATATATATTCCGTTCTTACACATATATATTCAGTTCTTATACATATATATTCCGTTCTTACACATATATATTCCGTTCTTACACATATATATTCCGTTCTTACACGTATATATTCCGTTCTTACACATATATATTCCGTTCCTACACATATATATTCCGTTCTTACACATATATATTCAGTTCTTACGCATATATATTCCGTTCTTACACATATATATTCCGTTCTTACACATAGATATTCAGTTCTTACACATATATATTCAGTTCTTACGCATATATATTCCGTTCTTACACATATATATTCCGTTCTTACGCATATATATTCTTACACATATATTCCGTTCTTACACATATATATTCAGTTCTTACACATGTATATTCCGTTCTTACACATATATATTCCTTTCTTACGCATATATATTCCGTTCTTACGCATATATATTCAGTTCTTACGCATATATATTCAGTTCTTACACATATATATTCTGTTCTTACAAATATATATTCAGTTCTTACACATATATATTCAGTTCTTACACATATATATTCCGTTCTTACACATATATATTCCGTTCTTAAACATATATATTCCGTTCTTACACGTATATATTCCGTTCTTACACATATATATTCCGTTCTTACACATATATATTCAGTTCTTATACATATATATTCCGTTCTTACACATATATATTCCGTTCTTACACGTATATATTCCGTTCTTACACATATATATTCCGTTCTTACACATATATATTCCGTTCTTACACATATATATTCAGTTCTTACGCATATATATTCCGTTCTTACACATATATATTCCGTTCTTACACATAGATATTCAGTTCTTACACATATATATTCAGTTCTTACGCATATATATTCCGTTCTTACACATATATATTCCGTTCTTACGCATATATATTCTTACACATATATTCCGTTCTTACACATATATATTCAGTTCTTACACATATATATATTCCGTTCTTACACATATATATTCCATT
>JAWPHD010021634.1:0-27663 GCA_037043455.1 Cyrtodaria siliqua
GATACAAGTTTGCTGCAATAATTATAACAATAGTCATATTAACAATCATAACAACAAGCCAGATAATATTGTACATATTCTATACGTATTACTATTATGAATAATAATCATATGTACTATCAGATTGCGTAAAAATCTAAGCTATCTCTGTTTCTCCTATTTTCCCGTACACGTATTACGTCACTTGGCAATGAAATGTCAACAAGTATCATTCTGCGTGCCATAGAGTGCCCGTTTCATTTCTGACTTGTGCATATCTGTTGAAAGTACGTATACATATGAAAAACTTACGGTGGAACGCATTTTTGCTTGTCATGGCTTGTACATGCAACTTCTGGGCTCACTTGAGAAGCGATTAACGTTGTGTCTTGATACAGGTTTGCTGCAATAATTATAACAATAGTCATATTAACAATCATAACAACAAGCCAGATAATTATGTACATATTCTATACGTATTACTATTATGAATAATAATCATATGTACTATCAGATCGCGTAAAAATCTAAGTTATCTCTGTTTGTCCTATTTTCCCGTACACGTATTACGTCCCTTGGCAATGAAATGTCAACAAGTATCATTCTGCGTGCCATAGAGTGCCCGTTTCATTTCTGACTTGTGCATATCTGTTGAAAGTACGTATACATATGAAAAACTTACGGTGGAACGCATTGTTGGCTTGTCATGGCTTGTACATGCAACTTCTGGGCCCTCTTGAGAAGCGATTAACGTTGTGTCTTGATACAGGTTTGCTGCAATAATTATAACAATAGTCATATTAACAATCATAACAACAAGCCAGATAATATTGTACATATTCTTTACGTATTACTATTATGAATAATAATCATATGTACTATCAGATCGCGTAAAAATCTAGGTTATCTCTGTTTGTCCTATTTTCCCGTACACGTATTACGTCCCTTGGCAATGAAATGTCAACAAGTATCATTCTGCGTGCCATAGAGTGCACGTTTCATTTCTGATGTGTGCATATCTGTTGAAAGTGCGTATACATATGAAAAACTTAAGGTGGAACGCATTGTTGGCTTGTCATGGCTTGTACATGCAACTTCTGGGCTCACTAGAGAAGCGATTAACGTTGTGTCTTGATACAAGTTTGCTGCAATAATTATAACAATAGTCATATTAACAATCATAACAACAAGCCAGATAATATTGTACATATTCTATACGTATTACTATTATGAATAATAATCATATGTACTATCAGATCGCGTAAAAATCTAAGTTATCTCTGTTTGTCCTATTTTCCCGTACACGTATTACGTCCCTTGGCAATGAAATGTCAACAAGTATCATTCTGCGTGCCATAGAGTGCCCGTTTCATTTCTGACTTGTGCATATCTGTTGAAAGTACGTATACATATGATAAATTTACGGTGGAACGCAATGTTGGCTTGTCATGGCTTGTACATGCAACTTCTGGGCTCACTTGAGAAGCGATTAACGTTGTGTCTTGATACAGGTTTGCTGCAATAATTATAACAATAGTCATATTAACAATCATAACAACAAGCCAGATAATATTGTACATATTCTTTACGTATTACTATTATGAATAATAATCATATGTACTATCAGATCGCGTAAAAATCTAGGTTATCTCTGTTTGTCCTATTTTCCCGTACACGTATTACGTCCCTTGGCAATGAAATGTCAACAAGTATCATTCTGCGTGCCATAGAGTGCACGTTTCATTTCTGATGTGTGCATATCTGTTGAAAGTGCGTATACATATGAAAAACTTAAGGTGGAACGCATTGTTGGCTTGTCATGGCTTGTACATGCAACTTCTGGGCTCACTAGAGAAGCGATTAACGTTGTGTCTTGATACAAGTTTGCTGCAATAATTATAACAATAGTCATATTAACAATCATAACAACAAGCCAGATAATATTGTACATATTCTATACGTATTACTATTATGAATAATAATCATATGTACTATCAGATCGCGTAAAAATCTAAGTTATCTCTGTTTGTCCTATTTTCCCGTACACGTATTACGTCCCTTGGCAATGAAATGTCAACAAGTATCATTCTGCGTGCCATAGAGTGCCCGTTTCATTTCTGATTTGTGCATATCTGTTGAAAGTACGTATACATATGATAAATTTACGGTGGAACGCAATGTTGGCTTGTCATGGCTTGTACATGCAACTTCTGGGCTCACTTGAGAAGCGATTAACGTTGTGTCTTGATACAGGTTTGCTGCAATAATTATAACAATAGTCATATTAACAATCATAACAACAAGCCAGATAATATTGTACATATTCTTTACGTATTACTATTATGAATAATAATCATATGTACTATCAGATCGCGTAAAAATCTAGGTTATCTCTGTTTGTCCTATTTTCCCGTACACGTATTACGTCCCTTGGCAATGAAATGTCAACAAGTATCATTCTGCGTGCCATAGAGTGCACGTTTCATTTCTGATGTGTGCATATCTGTTGAAAGTGCGTATACATATGAAAAACTTAAGGTGGAACGCATTGTTGGCTTGTCATGGCTTGTACATGCAACTTCTGGGCTCACTAGAGAAGCGATTAACGTTGTGTCTTGATACAAGTTTGCTGCAATAATTATAACAATAGTCATATTAACAATCATAACAACAAGCCAGATAATATTGTACATATTCTATACGTATTACTATTATGAATAATAATCATATGTACTATCAGATCGCGTAAAAATCTAAGTTATCTCTGTTTGTCCTATTTTCCCGTACACGTATTACGTCCCTTGGCAATGAAATGTCAACAAGTATCATTCTGCGTGCCATAGAGTGCCCGTTTCATTTCTGATTTGTGCATATCTGTTGAAAGTACGTATACATATGATAAATTTACGGTGGAACGCAATGTTGGCTTGTCATGGCTTGTACATGCAACTTCTGGGCTCACTTGAGAAGCGATTAACGTTGTGTCTTGATACAGGTTTGCTGCAATAATTATAACAATAGTCATATTAACAATCATAACAACAAGCCAGATAATATTGTACATATTCTATACGTATTACTATTATGAATAATAATCATATGTACTATCAGATCGCGTAAAAATCTAAGTTATCTCTGTTTGTCCTATTTTCCCGTACACGTATTACGTCCCTTGGCAAAGAAATGTCAACAAGTATCATTCTGCGTGCCATAGAGTGCACGTTTCATTTCTGATGTGTGCATATCTGTTGAAAGTGCGTATACATATGAAAAACTTACGGTGGAACGCATTGTTGGCTTGTCATGGCTTGTACATGCAACTTCTGGGCTCACTTGAGAAGCGATTAACGTTGTGTCTTGATACAAGTTTGCTGCAATAATTATAACAATAGTCATATTAACAATCATAACAACAAGCCAGATAATATTGTACATATTCTATACGTATTACTATTATGAATAATAATCATATGTACTATCAGATTGCGTAAAAATCTAAGCTATCTCTGTTTCTCCTATTTTCCCGTACACGTATTACGTCACTTGGCAATGAAATGTCAACAAGTATCATTCTGCGTGCCATAGAGTGCCCGTTTCATTTCTGACTTGTGCATATCTGTTGAAAGTACGTATACATATGAAAAACTTACGGTGGAACGCATTGTTGGCTTGTCATGGCTTGTACATGCAACTTCTGGGCTCACTTGAGAAGCGATTAACGTTGTGTCTTGATACAGGTTTGCTGCAATAATTATAACAATAGTCATATTAACAATCATAACAACAAGCCAGATAATATTGTACATATTCTATACGTATTACTATTATGAATAATAATCATATGTACTATCAGATCGCGTAAAAATCTAAGTTATCTCTGTTTGTCCTATTTTCCCGTACACGTATTACGTCCCTTGGCAATGAAATGTCAACAAGTATCATTCTGCTTGCCATAGAGTGCACGTTTCATTTCTGATGTGTGCATATCTGTTGAAAGTGCGTATACATATGAAAAACTTACGGTGGAACGCATTGTTGGCTTGTCATGGCTTGTACATGCAACTTCTGGGCTCACTTGAGAAGCGATTAACGTTGTGTCTTGATACAGGTTTGCTGCAATAATTATAACAATAGTCATATTAACAATCATAACAACAAGCCAGATAATATTGTACATATTCTTTACGTATTACTATTATGAATAATAATCATATGTACTATCAGATCGCGTAAAAATCTAAGTTATCTCTGTTTGTCCTATTTTCCCGTACGCGTATTACGTCCCTTGGCAATGAAATGTCAACAAGTATCATTCTGCGTGCCATAGAGTGCCCATTTCATTTCTGACTTGTGCATATCTGTTGAAAGTACGTATACATATGATAAACTTACGGTGGAACGCAATGTTGGCTTGTCATGGCTTGTACATGCAACTTCTGGGCTCACTTGAGAAGCGATTAACGTTGTGTCTTGATACAGGTTTGCTGCAATAATTATAACAATAGTCATATTAACAATCATAACAACAAGCCAGCTAATATTGTACATATTCTTTACGTATTACTGTTATGAATAATAATCATATGTACTATCAGATCGCGTAAAAATCTAAGTTATCTCTGTTTGTCCTATTTTCCCGTACACGTATTACGTCCCTTGGCAATGAAATGTCAACAAGTATCATTCTGCGTGCCATAGAGTGCACGTTTCATTTCTGATGTGTGCATATCTGTTGAAAGTGCGTATACATATGAAAAACTTACGGTGGAACGCATTGTTGGCTTGTCATGGCTTGTCATGGCTTGTACATGCAACTTCTGGGCTCACTTGAGAAGCGATTAACGTTGTGTCTTGATACAAGTTTGCTGCAATACTTATAACAATAGTCATATTAACAATCATAACAACAAGCCAGATAATATTGTACATATTCTATACGTATTACTATTATGAATAATAATCATATGTACTATCAGATCGCGTAAAAATCTAAGTTATCTCTTTTTCTCCTATTTTCCCGTACACGTATTACGTCCCTTGGCAATGAAATGTCAACAAGTATCATTCTGCGTGCCATAGAGTGCACGTTTCATTTATGATGTGTGCATATCTGTTGAAAGTGCGTATACATATGAAAAACTTACGGTGGAACGCATTGTTGGCTTGTCATGGCTTGTCATGGCTTGTACATGCAACTTCTGGGCTCACTTGAGAAGCGATTAACGTTGTGTCTTGATACAAGTTTGCTGCAATACTTATAACAATAGTCATATTAACAATCATAACAACAAGCCAGATAATATTGTACATATTCTATACGTATTACTATTATGAATAATAATCATATGTACTATCAGATCGCGTAAAAATCTAAGTTATCTCTTTTTCTCCTATTTTCCCGTACACGTATTACATCCCTTGGCAATGAAATGTCAACAAGTATCATTCTGCGTGCCATAGAGTGCCCGTTTCATTTCTGACTTGTGCATATCTGTTGAAAGTACGTATACATATGAAAAACTTACGGCGGAACTCATTGTTGGCTTGTCATGGCTTGTACATGCAACTTCTGGGCTCACTTGAGAAGCGATTAACGTTGTGTCTTGATACAGGTTTGCTGCAATAATTATAACAATAGTCATATTAACAATCATAACAACAAGCCAGATAGTATTGTACATATTCTTTACGTATTACTATTATGAATAATAATCATATGTACTATCAGATCGCGTAAAAATCTAAGTTATCTCTGTTTGTCCTATTTTCCCGTACACGTATTACGTCCCTTGGCAATGAAATGTCAACAAGTATCATTCTGCGTGCCATAGAGTGCACGTTTCATTTATGATGTGTGCATATCTGTTGAAAGTGCGTATACATATGAAAAACTTACGGTGGAACGCATTGTTGGCTTGTCATGGCTTGTACATGCAACTTCTGGGCTCACTTGAGAAGCGATTAACGTTGTGTCTTGATACAGGTTTGCTGCAATAATTATAACAATAGTCATATTAACAATCATAACAACAAGCCAGATAATATTGTACATATTCTTTACGTATTACTATTATAAATAATAATCATATGTACTATCAGATCGCGTAAAAATCTAAGTTATCTCTGTTTGTCCTATTTTCCCGTACACGTATTACGTCCCTTGGCAATGAAATGTCAACAAGTATCATTCTGCGTGCCATAGAGTGCACGTTTCATTTCTGATGTGTGCATATCTGTTGAAAGTGCGTATACATATGAAAAACTTACGGTGGAACGCATTGTTGGCTTGTCATGGCTTGTACATGCAACTTCTGGGCTCACTTGAGAAGCGATTAACGTTGTGTCTTGATACAAGTTTGCTGCAATAATTATAACAATAGTCATATTAACAATCATAACAACAAGCCAGATAATATTGTACATATTCTTTACGTATTACTATTATGAATAATAATCATATGTACTATCAGATCGCGTACAAATCTAAGTTATCTCTGTTTGTCCTATTTTCCCGTACACGTATTACGTCCCTTGGCAATGAAATGTCAACAAGTATCATTCTGCGTGCCATAGAGTGCCCGTTTCATATCTGACTTGTGCATATCTGTTGAAAGTACGTATACATATGAAAAACTTACGGTGGAACGCATTGTTGGCTTGTCATGGCTTGTACATGCAACTTCTGGGCTCACTTGAGAAGCGATTAACGTTGTGTCTTGATACAGGTTTGCTGCAATAATTATAACAATAGTCATATTAACAATCATAACAACAAGCCAGATAATATTGTACATATTCTTTACGTATTACTATTATGAATAATAATCATATGTACTATCAGATCGCGTAAAAATCTAAGTTATCTCTGTTTGTCCTATTTTCCCGTACACGTATTACGTCCCTTGGCAATGAAATGTCAACAAGTATCATTCTGCGTGCCATAGAGTGCACGTTTCATTTCTGATGTGTGCATATCTGTTGAAAGTGCGTATACATATGAAAAACTTACGGTGGAACGCATTGTTGGCTTGTCATGGCTTGTACATGCAACTTCTGGGCTCACTTGAGAAGCGATTAACGTTGTGTCTTGATACAAGTTTGCTGCAATAATTATAACAATAGTCATATTAACAATCATAACAACAAGCCAGATAATATTGTACATATTCTTTACGTATTACTATTATAAATAATAATCATATGTACTATCAGATCGCGTAAAAATCTAAGTTATCTCTGTTTGTCCTATTTTCCCGTACACGTATTACGTCCCTTGGCAATGAAATGTCAACAAGTATCATTCTGCGTGCCATAGAGTGCCCGTTTCATATCTGACTTGTGCATATCTGTTGAAAGTACGTATACATATGAAAAACTTACGGTGGAACGCATTGTTGGCTTGTCATGGCTTGTACATGCAACTTCTGGGCTCACTTGAGAAGCGATTAACGTTGTGTCTTGATACAGGTTTGCTGCAATAATTATAACAATAGTCATATTAACAATCATAACAACAAGCCAGATAATATTGTACATATTCTTTACGTATTACTATTATGAATAATAATCATATGTACTATCAGATCGCGTAAAAATCTAAGTTATCTCTGTTTGTCCTATTTTCCCGTACACGTATTACGTCCCTTGGCAATGAAATGTCAACAAGTATCATTCTGCGTGCCATAGAGTGCACGTTTCATTTATGATGTGTGCATATCTGTTGAAAGTGCGTATACATATGAAAAACTTACGGTGGAACGCATTGTTGGCTTGTCATGGCTTGTACATGCAACTTCTGGGCTCACTTGAGAAGCGATTAACGTTGTGTCTTAATACAAGTTTGCTGCAATACTTATAACAATAGTCATATTAACAATCATAACAACAAGCCAGATAATATTGTACATATTCTATACGTATTACTATTATGAATAATAATCATATGTACTATCAGATCGCGTAAAAATCTAAGTTATCTCTTTTTCTCCTATTTTCCCGTACACGTATTACGTCCCTTGGCAATGAAATGTCAACAAGTATCATTCTGCGTGCCATAGAGTGCCCGTTTCATTTCTGACTTGTGCATATCTGTTGAAAGTACGTATACATATGAAAAACTTACGGCGGAACTCATTGTTGGCTTGTCATGGCTTGTACATGCAACTTCTGGGCTCACTTGAGAAGCGATTAACGTTGTGTCTTGATACAGGTTTGCTGCAATAATTATAACAATAGTCATATTAACAATCATAACAACAAGCCAGATAATATTGTACATATTCTTTACGTATTACTATTATGAATAATAATCATATGTACTATCAGATCGCGTAAAAATCTAAGTTATCTCTGTTTGTCCTATTTTCCCGTACACGTATTACGTCCCTTGGCAATGAAATGTCAACAAGTATCATTCTGCGTGCCATAGAGTGCACGTTTCATTTCTGATGTGTGCATATCTGTTGAAAGTGCGTATACATATGAAAAACTTACGGTGGAACGCATTGTTGGCTTGTCATGGCTTGTACATGCAACTTCTGGGCTCACTTGAGAAGCGATTAACGTTGTGTCTTGATACAAGTTTGCTGCAATAATTATAACAATAGTCATATTAACAATCATAACAACAAGCCAGATAATATTATACATATTCTTTACGTATTACTATTATGAATAATAATCATATGTACTATCAGATCGCGTAAAAATCTAAGTTATCTCTGTTTGTCCTATTTTCCCGTACACGTATTACGTCCCTTGGCAATGAAATGTCAACAAGTATCATTCTGCGTGCCATAGAGTGCCCGTTTCATATCTGACTTGTGCATATCTGTTGAAAGTACGTATACATATGAAAAACTTACGGTGGAACGCATTGTTGGCTTGTCATGGCTTGTACATGCAACTTCTGGGCTCACTTGAGAAGCGATTAACGTTGTGTCTTGATACAGGTTTGCTGCAATAATTATAACAATAGTCATATTAACAATCATAACAACAAGCCAGATAATATTGTACATATTCTTTACGTATTACTATTATGAATAATAATCATATGTACTATCAGATCGCGTAAAAATCTAAGTTATCTCTGTTTGTCCTATTTTCCCGTACACGTATTACGTCCCTTGGCAATGAAATGTCAACAAGTATCATTCTGCGTGCCATAGAGTGCACGTTTCATTTCTGATGTGTGCATATCTGTTGAAAGTGCGTATACATATGAAAAACTTACGGTGGAACGCATTGTTGGCTTGTCATGGCTTGTACATGCAACTTCTGGGCTCACTTGAGAAGCGATTAACGTTGTGTCTTGATACAAGTTTGCTGCAATACTTATAACAATAGTCATATTAACAATCATAACAACAAGCCAGATAATATTGTACATATTCTATACGTATTACTATTATGAATAATAATCATATGTACTATCAGATCGCGTAAAAATCTAAGTTATCTCTTTTTCTCCTATTTTCCCGTACACGTATTACGTCCCTTGGCAATGAAATGTCAACAAGTATCATTCTGCGTGCCATAGAGTGCCCGTTTCATTTCTGACTTGTGCATATCTGTTGAAAGTACGTATACATATGAAAAACTTACGGCGGAACTCATTGTTGGCTTGTCATGGCTTGTACATGCAACTTCTGGGCTCACTTGAGAAGCGATTAACGTTGTGTCTTGATACAGGTTTGCTGCAATAATTATAACAATAGTCATATTAACAATCATAAAAACAAGCCAGATAATATTGTACATATTCTTTACGTATTACTATTATGAATAATAATCATATGTACTATCAGATCGCGTAAAAATCTAAGTTATCTCTGTTTGTCCTATTTTCCCGTACACGTATTACGTCCCTTGGCAATGAAATGTCAACAAGTATCATTCTGCGTGCCATAGAGTGCACGTTTCATTTCTGATGTGTGCATATCTGTTGAAAGTGCGTATACATATGAAAAACTTACGGTGGAACGCATTGTTGGCTTGTCATGGCTTGCACATGCAACTTCTGGGCTCACTTGAGAAGCGATTAACGTTGTGTCTTGATACAAGTTTGCTGCAATAATTATAACAATAGTCATATTAACAATCATAACAACAAGCCATATAATATTGTACATATTCTTTACGTATTACTATTATGAATAATAATCATATGTACTATTAGATCGCGTAAAAATCTAAGTTATCTCTGTTTGTCCTATTTTCCCGTACACGTATTACGTCCCTTGGCAATGAAATGTCAACAAGTATCATTCTGCGTGCCATAGAGTGCCCGTTTCATATCTGACTTGTGCATATCTGTTGAAAGTACGTATACATATGAAAAACTTACGGTGGAACGCATTGTTGGCTTGTCATGGCTTGTACATGCAACTTCTGGGCTCACTTGAGAAGCGATTAACGTTGTGTCTTGGTACAGGTTTGCTGCAATAATTATAACAATAGTCATATTAACAATCATAACAACAAGCCAGATAATATTGTACATATTCTTTACGTATTACTATTATGAATAATAATCATATGTACTATCAGATCGCGTAAAAATCTAAGTTATCTCTGTTTGTCCTATTTTCCCGTACACGTATTACGTCCCTTGGCAATGAAATGTCAACAAGTATCATTCTGCGTGCCATAGAGTGCACGTTTCATTTCTGATGTGTGCATATCTGTTGAAAGTGCGTATACATATGAAAAACTTACGGTGGAACGCATTGTTGGCTTGTCATGGCTTGTACATGCAACTTCTGGGCTCACTTGAGAAGCGATTAACGTTGTGTCTTGATACAAGTTTGCTGCAATAATTATAACAATAGTCATATTAACAATCATAACAACAAGCCAGATAATATTATACATATTCTTTACGTATTACTATTATGAATAATAATCATATGTACTATCAGATCGCGTAAAAATCTAAGTTATCTCTGTTTGTCCTATTTTCCCGTACACGTATTACGTCCCTTGGCAATGAAATGTCAACAAGTATCATTCTGCGTGCCATAGAGTGCCCGTTTCATATCTGACTTGTGCATATCTGTTGAAAGTACGTATACATATGAAAAACTTACGGTGGAACGCATTGTTGGCTTGTCATGGCTTGTACATGCAACTTCTGGGCTCACTTGAGAAGCGATTAACGTTGTGTCTTGATACAGGTTTGCTGCAATAATTATAACAATAGTCATATTAACAATCATAACAACAAGCCAGATAATATTGTACATATTCTTTACGTATTACTATTATGAATAATAATCATATGTACTATCAGATCGCGTAAAAATCTAAGTTATCTCTGTTTGTCCTATTTTCCCGTACACGTATTACGTCCCTTGGCAATGAAATGTCAACAAGTATCATTCTGCGTGCCATAGAGTGCACGTTTCATTTCTGATGTGTGCATATCTGTTGAAAGTGCGTATACATATGAAAAACTTACGGTGGAACGCATTGTTGGCTTGTCATGGCTTGTACATGCAACTTCTGGGCTCACTTGAGAAGCGATTAACGTTGTGTCTTGATACAAGTTTGCTGCAATACTTATAACAATAGTCATATTAACAATCATAACAACAAGCCAGATAATATTGTACATATTCTATACGTATTACTATTATGAATAATAATCATATGTACTATCAGATCGCGTAAAAATCTAAGTTATCTCTTTTTCTCCTATTTTCCCGTACACGTATTACGTCCCTTGGCAATGAAATGTCAACAAGTATCATTCTGCGTGCCATAGAGTGCCCGTTTCATTTCTGACTTGTGCATATCTGTTGAAAGTACGTATACATATGAAAAACTTACGGCGGAACTCATTGTTGGCTTGTCATGGCTTGTACATGCAACTTCTGGGCTCACTTGAGAAGCGATTAACGTTGTGTCTTGATACAGGTTTGCTGCAATAATTATAACAATAGTCATATTAACAATCATAAAAACAAGCCAGATAATATTGTACATATTCTTTACGTATTACTATTATGAATAATAATCATATGTACTATCAGATCGCGTAAAAATCTAAGTTATGTCTGTTTGTCCTATTTTCCCGTACACGTATTACGTCCCTTGGCAATGAAATGTCAACAAGTATCATTCTGCGTGCCATAGAGTGCACGTTTCATTTCTGATGTGTGCATATCTGTTGAAAGTGCGTATACATATGAAAAACTTACGGTGGAACGCATTGTTGGCTTGTCATGGCTTGCACATGCAACTTCTGGGCTGACTTGAGAAGCGATTAACGTTGTGTCTTGATACAAGTTTGCTGCAATAATTATAACAATAGTCATATTAACAATCATAACAACAAGCCATATAATATTGTACATATTCTTTACGTATTACTATTATGAATAATAATCATATGTACTATTAGATCGCGTAAAAATCTAAGTTATCTCTGTTTGTCCTATTTTCCCGTACACGTATTACGTCCCTTGGCAATGAAATGTCAACAAGTATCATTCTGCGTGCCATAGAGTGCCCGTTTCATATCTGACTTGTGCATATCTGTTGAAAGTACGTATACATATGAAAAACTTACGGTGGAACGCATTGTTGGCTTGTCATGGCTTGTACATGCAACTTCTGGGCTCACTTGAGAAGCGATTAACGTTGTGTCTTGGTACAGGTTTGCTGCAATAATTATAACAATAGTCATATTAACAATCATAACAACAAGCCAGATAATATTGTACATATTCTTTACGTATTACTATTATGAATAATAATCATATGTACTATCAGATCGCGTAAAAATCTAAGTTATCTCTGTTTGTCCTATTTTCCCGTACACGTATTACGTCCCTTGGCAATGAAATGTCAACAAGTATCATTCTGCGTGCCATAGAGTGCACGTTTCATTTCTGATGTGTGCATATCTGTTGAAAGTGCGTATACATATGAAAAACTTACGGTGGAACGCATTGTTGGCTTGTCATGGCTTGTACATGCAACTTCTGGGCTCACTTGAGAAGCGATTAACGTTGTATCTTGATACAAGTTTGCTGCAATAATTATAACAATAGTCATATTAACAATCATAACAACAAGCCAGATAATATTGTACATATTCTTTACGTATTACTATTATGAATAATAATCATATGTACTATCAGATCGCGTAAACATCTAAGTTATCTCTGTTTGTCCTATTTTCCCGTACACGTATTACGTCCCTTGGCAATGAAATGTCAACAAGTATCATTCTGCGTGCCATAGAGTGCCCGTTTCATATCTGACTTGTGCATATCTGTTGAAAGTACGTATACATATGAAAAACTTACGGTGGAACGCATTGTTGGCTTGTCATGGCTTGTACATGCAACTTCTGGGCTCACTTGAGAAGCGATTAACGTTGTGTCTTGATACAGGTTTGCTGCAATAATTATAACAATAGTCATATTAACAATCATAACAACAAGCCAGATAATATTGTACATATTCTTTACGTATTACTATTATGAATAATAATCATATGTACTATCAGATCGCGTAAAAATCTAAGTTATCTCTGTTTGTCCTATTTTCCCGTACGCGTATTACGTCCCTTGGCAATGAAATGTCAACAAGTATCATTCTGCGTGCCATAGAGTGCCCGTTTCATTTCTGACTTGTGCATATCTGTTGAAAGTACGTATACATATGAAAAACTTACGGTGGAACGCATTGTTGGCTTGTCATGGCTTGTACATGCAACTTCTGGGCTCACTTGAGAAGCGATTAACGTTGTGTCTTGATACAGGTTTGCTGCAATAATTATAACAATAGTCATATTAACAATCATAACAACAAGCCAGATAATATTGTACATATTCTATACGTATTACTATTATGAATAATGATCATATGTACTATCAGATCGCGTAAAAATCTAAGTTATCTCTGTTACTCCTATTTTCCCGTATACGTATTACGTCCCTTGGCAATGAAATGTCAACAAGTATCATTCTGCGTGCCATAGAGTGCCCGTTTCATTTCTGACTTGTGCATATCTGTTGAAAGTACGTATACATATGAAAAACTTACGGTGGAACGCATTGTTGGCTTGTCATGGCTTTTACATGCAATTTCTGGGCTCACTTGAGAAGCGATTAACGTTGTGTCTTGATACAAGTTTGCTGCAATAATTATAACAATAGTCATATTAACAATCATAACAACAAGCCAGATAATATTGTACATATTCTTTACGTATTACTATTATGAATAATAATCATATGTACTATCAGATCGCGTAAAAATCTAAGTTATCTCTGTTTGTCCTATTTTCCCGTACGCGTATTACGTCCCTTGGCAATGAAATGTCAACAAGTATCATTCTGCGTGCCATAGAGTGCCCGTTTCATTTCTGACTTGTGCATATCTGTTGAAAGTACGTATACATATGAAAAACTTACGGTGGAACGCATTGTTGGCTTGTCATGGCTTGTACATGCAACTTCTGGGCTCACTTGAGAAGCGATTAACGTTGTGTCTTGATACAGGTTTGCTGCAATAATTATAACAATAGTCATATTAACAATCATAACAACAAGCCAGATAATATTGTACATATTCTTTACGTATTACTATTATGAATAATAATCATATGTACTATCAGATCGCGTAAAAATCTAAGTTATCTCTGTTTGTCCTATTTTCCCGTACACGTATTACGTCCCTTGGCAATGAAATGTCAACAAGTATCATTCTGCGTGCCATAGAGTGCACGTTTCATTTATGATGTGTGCATATCTGTTGAAAGTGCGTATACATATGAAAAACTTACGGTGGAACGCATTGTTGGCTTGTCATGGCTTGTACATGCAACTTCTGGGCTCACTTGAGAAGCGATTAACGTTGTGTCTTGATACAAGTTTGCTGCAATACTTATAACAATAGTCATATTAACAATCATAACAACAAGCCAGATAATATTGTACATATTCTATACGTATTACTATTATGAATAATAATCATATGTACTATCAGATCGCGTAAAAATCTAAGTTATCTCTTTTTCTCCTATTTTCCCGTACACGTATTACGTCCCTTGGCAATGAAATGTCAACAAGTATCATTCTGCGTGCCATAGAGTGCCCGTTTCATTTCTGACTTGTGCATATCTGTTGAAAGTACGTATACATATGAAAAACTTACGGCGGAACTCATTGTTGGCTTGTCATGGCTTGTACATGCAACTTCTGGGCTCACTTGAGAAGCGATTAACGTTGTGTCTTGATACAGGTTTGCTGCAATAATTATAACAATAGTCATATTAACAATCATAACAACAAGCCAGATAATATTGTACATATTCTTTACGTATTACTATTATGAATAATAATCATATGTACTATCAGATCGCGTAAAAATCTAAGTTATCTCTGTTTGTCCTATTTTCCCGTACACGTATTACGTCCCTTGGCAATAAAATGTCAACAAGTATCATTCTGCGTGCCATAGAGTGCACGTTTCATTTCTGATGTGTGCATATCTGTTGAAAGTGCGTATACATATGAAAAACTTACGGTGGAACGCATTGTTGGCTTGTCATGGCTTGTACATGCAACTTCTGGGCTCACTTGAGAAGCGATTAACGTTGTGTCTTGATACAAGTTTGCTGCAATAATTATAACAATAGTCATATTAACAATCATAACAACAAGCCAGATAATATTGTACATATTCTTTACGTATTACTATTATGAATAATAATCATATGTACTATCAGATCGCGTAAACATCTAAGTTATCTCTGTTTGTCCTATTTTCCCGTACACGTATTACGTCCCTTGGCAATGAAATGTCAACAAGTATCATTCTGCGTGCCATAGAGTGCCCGTTTCATATCTGACTTGTGCATATCTGTTGAAAGTACGTATACATATGAAAAACTTACGGTGGAACGCATTGTTGGCTTGTCATGGCTTGTACATGCAACTTCTGGGCTCACTTGAGAAGCGATTAACGTTGTGTCTTGATACAGGTTTGCTGCAATAATTATAACAATAGTCATATTAACAATCATAACAACTAGCCAGATAATATTGTACATATTCTTTACGTATTACTATTATGAATAATAATCATATGTACTATCAGATCGCGTAAAAATCTAAGTTATCTCTGTTACTCCTATTTTCCCGTACACGTATTACGTCCCTTGGCAATGAAATGTCAACAAGTATCATTCTGCGTGCCATAGAGTGCCCGTTTCATTTCTGACTTGTGCATATCTGTTGAAAGTACGTATACATATGAAAAACTTACGGTGGAACGCATTGTTGGCTTGTCATGGCTTTTACATGCAACTTCTGGGCTCACTTGAGAAGCGATTAACGTTGTGTCTTGATACAAGTTTGCTGCAATAATTATAACAATAGTCATATTAACAATCATAACAACAAGCCAGATAATATTTGTACATATTCTTTACGTTTTACTATTATGAATAATAATCATATGTACTATCAGATCGCGTAAAAATCTAAGTTTATCTCTGTTTGTCCTATTTTTCCCGTACGCGTATTACGTCCCTTGGCAATGAAATGTCAACAAGTATCATTCTGCGTGCCATAGAGTGCCCGTTTCATTTCTGACTTGTGCATATCTGTTGAAAGTACTTATACATATGAAAAACTTACGGTGGAACGCATTGTTGGCTTGTCATGGCTTGTACATGCAACTTCTGGGCTCACTTGAGAAGCGATTAACGTTGTGTCTTGATACAGGTTTGCTGCAATAATTATAATAATAGTCATATTAACAATCATAACAACAAGCCAGATAATATTGTAAATATTCTATACGTATTACTATTATGAATAATAAATCATATGTACTATCAGATCGCGTAAAAATCTAAGTTATCTCTTTCCTCCTATTTTCCCGTACACGTATTACGTCCCTTGGCAATGAAATGTCAACAAAGTATCATTCTGCGTGCCATAGAGTGCCCGTTTCATTTCTGACTTGTGCATATCTGTTGAAAAGTACGTATACATATGATAAACTTACGGTGGAACGCAATTGTTGGCTTGTCATGGCTTTGTACATGCAACTTCTGGGCTCACTTGAGAAGCGATTAACGTTGTGTCTTGATACAGGTTTGCTGCAATAATTATAACAATAGTCATATTAACAATCATAACAACAAGCCAGATAATATTGTACATATTCTATTACGTATTACTATTATGAATAATGGATCATATGTACTATCAGATCGCGTAAAAAATCTAAGTTATCTCTGTTACTCCTATTTTCCAGTACACGTATTACGTCCCTTGGCAATGAAAATGTCAACAAGTATCATTCTGCGTGCCATAGGAGTCGCCGTTTCATTTCTGACTTGTGCATATCTGTTAAAAGTACGTATACATATGAAAAAACTTACGGTGGACGCATTGTTGGCTTGTCATAGGCTTTTACATGCAACTTCTGGGCTCACTTGAGAAGCGATTAACGTTGTGTCTTGATACAAGTTTGCTGCAATAATTATAACAATAGTCATATTATCAATCATAACAACAAGCCAGATACTATTGTACATATTCTTTACGTATTTACTATTATGAATAATAATCATATGTACTATCAGATCGCGTAAAAAATCTAAGTTATCTCTGTTTGTCCTATTTTCCCGTACGCGTATTACGTCCCTTGGCAATGAAATGTCAACAAGTATCATTCTGCTTGCCATAGAGTGCCCGTTTCATTTCTGACTTGTGCATATCTGTTTGAAAGTACGTATACATATGAAAAACTTACGGTGGAAACGCATTGTTGGCTTGTCATGGCTTGTACATGCAACTTCTGGGCTCACTTGAGAAGCGATTAACGTTGTGTCTTGATACAGGTTTGCTGCAATAATTATAACAATAGTCATATTAACAATCATAACAACAAGAAAGATAATATTGTACATATTCTTTACGTATTACTATTATGAATAATAATCATATGTACTAATCAGATTCGCGTAAAAATCTAAGTTATCTCTGTTTGTCCTATTTTACCCGTACACGTATTACGTCCCTTGGCAAAGAAATGTCAACAAGTATCATTCTGCGTGCCATAGAGTGCCGTTTCATTTCTGATGTGTGCATATCTGTTGAAAGTGCGTATACATATGAAAAAACTTACGGTGGAACGCATTGTTGGCTTGTCATGGCTTGTAACATGCAACTTCTGGGCTCACTTGAGAAGCGATTAACGTTGTGTCTTGATACAAGTTTGCTGCAAATAATTATAACAATAGTCATATTAACAATCATAACAACAAGCCAGATAATATTGTACATATTCTATACGTATTAACTATTATGAATAATAATCATATGTACTATCAGATTGCGTAAAAATCTAAGCTATCTCTGTTTCTCCTATTTTCCCGTACACGTATTACGTCACTTGGCAATGAAATTGTCAACAAGTATCATTCTGCGTGCCATAGAGTGCCCGTTTCATTTCTGACTTGTGCATATCTGTTGAAAGTACGTATACATATGAAAAACTTACGGTGGAAACGCATTGTTGGCTTGTCCATGGCTGTGTACATGCAAATTCTGGGACTCTCTTGAGAAGCGATTAACGTTGTGTCTTGATACAGGTTTGCTGCAAATAATTATAATAATAGTCATATTAACAATCATAACAACAAGCCAGATAATATTGTAAATATTCTATACGTATTACTATTATGAATAATAATCATATGTACTATCAGATCGCGTAAAAATCTAAGTTATCTCTGTTTCTCCTATTTTCCCGTACACGTATTACGTCCCTTGGCAATGAAATGTCAACAAGTATCATTCTGCGTGCCATAGAGTGTCCCGTTTCATTTCTGACTTGTGCAATATCTGTTGAAAAGTACGTATACATATGATAAACTTACGGTGGAACGCAATGTTGGCTTGTCATGGCTTGTACATGCAACTTCTGGGCTCACTTGAGAAGCGATTAACGTTGTGTCTTGATACAGGTTTGCTGCAATAATTATAACAATAGTCATATTAACAATCATAACAACAAGCCAGATAATATTGTACAGTATTCTATACGTATTACTATTAGAATAATGATCATATGTACTATCAGATCGCGTAAAAATCTAAGTTATCTCTGTTACTCCTATTTTTCCCGTACACGTATTACGTCCCTTGGCAATGAAATGTTCAACAAGTATCATTCTGTCGTGCCATAGAGTGCCCGTTTCATTTTCTGACTTGTGCATATCTGTTAAAAGTACGTATACATATGAAAAAACTTACGGGTGGAACGCATTGTTGGCTTGTCATGGCTTTTTACATGCAACTTCTGGGCTCACTTGAGAAGCGATTAACGTTGTGTCTTGATACAAAGTTTGCTGCAATAATTATAACAATAGTCATATTAACAATCATAACAACCAAGCCAGATAATATTGTACATATTCTATACGTATTACTATTATGAATAATAATCATATGTACTATCAGATTGCGTAAAAAATCTAAGCTATCTCTGTTTCTCCTATTTTCCCGTACACGTATTACGTCACTTGGCAATGAAAATGTCAACAAGTATCATTCTGCGTGCCATAGAGTGCCCGTTTCATTTCTTGACTTGTGCATATCTGTTGAAAGTACGTATACATATGAAAAACTTACGGTGGAACGCATTGTTGGCTTGTCATGGCTTGTACATGCAACTTCTGGGCTCACTTGAGAAGCGATTAACGTTGTGTCTTGATACAGGTTTGGCTGCAATAATTATAATAATAGTCATATTAACAACTCATAAACAACAAGCCAGATAATATTGTAAAATATTCTATACGTATTACTATTATGAATAATAATCATATGTACTATCAGATCGCGTAAAAATCTAAGTTATCTCTTTTCCTCCTATTTTCCCGTACACGTATTACGTCCCTTGGCAATGAAATGTCAACAAGTATCATTCTGCGTGCCATAGAGTGCCCGTTTCATTTCTGACTTGTGCAATATCTGTTGAAAAGTACGTATACATATGATAAACTTACGGTGGAACGCAATGTTGGCTTGTCATGGCTTTGTACATGCAACTTCTGGGCTCACTTGAGAAGCGATTAACGTTGTGTCTTGATACAGGTTTGCTGCAATAATTATAACAATAGTCATATTAACAATCATAACAACAAGCCAGATAATATTGTACATATTCTATACGTTATTATACTATATGAATAATGCTCATATGTACTATCAGATCGCGTAAAAAATCTAAGTTATCTCTGTTACTCCTATTTTCCCTTACACGTAATTACGTCCCTTGGCAATGAAATGTCACAAGTATCATTCTGCGTGCCATAGAGTGCCCGTTTCAGTTTCTGACTTGTGCATATCTGTTAAAAGTACGTATACATATGAAAAACTTACGGTGGAACGCATTGTTGGCTTGTCATGGCTTTTACATGCAACTTCTGGCTCACTTGAGAAGCGATTAACGTTGTGGTCTTGATACAAGGTTTGCTGCAATAATTATAACAATAGTCATATTAAGAAATCATAACAACAAGCCAGATAATATTGTACATATTCTTTACGTATTTACTATTATGAATAATAATCATATGTACTATCAGATCGCGTAAAAAATCTAAGTTATCTCTGTTTGTCCTATTTTCCCGTACACGTATTACGTCCCTTGGCAATGAAATGTTAACAAGTATCATTATGCGTGCCATAGAGTGCCCGTTTCATATCTGACTTGTGCATATCTGTTGAAAGTACGTATACATATGAAAAACTTACGGTGGAACGCATTGTTGGCTTGTCCATGGCTTGTACATGCAACTTCTGGGCTCACTTAAGAAAGCGATTAACGTTGTGTCTTGATACAGGTTTGCTGCAATAATTATAACAATAGTCATATTAACAATCATAACAACAAGCCAGATAATATTGTAAATATTCTATACGTATTACTATTATGAATAATAATCATATGTACTATCAGATCGCGTAAAAATCTAAGTTATCTCTGTTTGTCCTATTTTTCCCGTACACGTATTACGTCCCTTGGCAATGAAATGTCAACAAGTATCATTCTGCGTGCCATAGAGTGCCCGTTTTCATATCTGACTTGTGCATATCTGTTGAAAGTACGTATACATATGAAAAACATACGGTGGAACGCATTGTTGGCTTGTCATGGCTTGTACATGCAACTTCTGGGCTCACTTGAGAAGCGATTAACGTTGTGTCTTGATACAGGTTTGCTGCAATAATTATAA
This sequence comes from Cyrtodaria siliqua, assembly GCA_037043455.1. Lineage (NCBI taxonomy): Eukaryota > Metazoa > Mollusca > Bivalvia > Adapedonta > Hiatellidae > Cyrtodaria > Cyrtodaria siliqua. The sequence continues at coordinate 21,257 of JAWPHD010021634.1, forward strand.
CAATAGTCATATTAACAATCATAACAACAAGAAAGATAATATTGTACATATTCTTTACGTATTACTATTATGAAATAATAATCATATGTACTATCAGATCGCGTAAAAAATCTAAGTTATCTCTGTTTGTCCTATTTTACCGTACACGTATTACGTCCCTTGGCAAAGAAATGTCAACAAGTATCATTCTGCGTGCCATAGAGTGCACGTTTCATTTTCTGATGTGTGCATATCTGTTGAAAGTGCGGTATACATATGAAAAAACTTACGGTGGAACGCATTGTTGGCTTCTCATGGCTTGTACATGCAACTTCTGGGCTCACTTGATGAAGCGATTAACGTTGTGTCTTGATACAAAGTTTGCTGCAATAATATAACAATAGTCATATTAACAATCATAACAACAAGCCAGATAATATTGTACATATTCTATACGTAATTACTATTATGAATAATAATCATATGTACTTATCAGATTGCGTTAAAAATCTAAGCTATCTCTGTTTCTCCTATTTTCCCGTACACGTATTACGTCACTTGGCAATGAAATGTCAACAAGTATCATTCTGCGTGCCATAGAGTGCCCGTTTCATTTCTGACTTGTGCATATCTGTTGAAAGTACGTATACATATGAAAAACTTACGGTGGAACGCATTGTTGGCTTGTCATGCTTGTACATGCAACTTCTGGGCTCACTTGAGAAGCGATTAACGTTGTGTCTTGATACAGGTTTGCTGCATAATTATAACAATAGTCATATTAACAATCATAACAACACGCCAGATAATATTTGTACATATTTCTATACGTATTACTATTATGAATATTAATCATATGTACTATCAGATCGCGTAAAAATCTAAGTTATCTCTGTTTGTCCTATTTTCCCGTACACGTATTACGTCCCTTGGCAATGAAATGTCAACAAGTATCATTCTGCGTGCCATAGAGTTCCCGTTTTCATTTCTGACTTGTGCATATCTGTTGAAAGTACGTATACATATGAAAAACTTACGGTGGAACGCATTGTTGGCTTGTCATGGCTTTGTACATGCAACTTCTGGGCTCACTTGAGAAGCGATTAACGTTGTTTCTTGATACAGGTTTGCTGCAATAATTATAACAATAGTCATATTAACAATCATAACAAACAAGCCAGATAATATTGTACATATTCTTTACGTATTACTATTATGAATAAATAATTCATATGTACTATCAGATTGCGTAAAAAATCTAAGCTATCTCTGTTTTCTCCTATTTTCCCGTACACGTATTACGTCCCTTGGCAATGAAATGTCAACAAGTATCATTCTGCGTGCCATAGAGTGCACGTTTCATTTCTGACTTGTGCATATCTGTTGAAAGTACGTATACATATGAAAAAAACTTACGGTGGAAACGCATTGTTGGCTTGTCATGGCTTGTACATGCAACTTCTGGGCTCACTTGAGAAGCGATTAACGTTGTGTCTTGATACAGGTTTGCTGCAATAATTATAATAATAGTCATATTAACAATCATAACAACAAGCCAGATAATATTGTAAATATTCTATACGTATTACTATTATGAATAATAATCATATGTACTATCAGATCGCGTAAAAAATCTAAGTTATCTCTTTTCCTCCTATTTTCCCGTACACGTATTACGTCCCTTGGCAATGAAAATGTCAACAAGTATCATTCTGCGTGCCATAGAGTGCCCTTTTCAATTCTGACTTGTGCATATCTGTTGAAAGTACGTATAAAATATGATAAACTTACGGTGGAACGCAATGTTGGCTTGTCATGGCTTGTACATGCAACTTCTGGGCTCACTTGAGAAGCGATTAACGTTGTGTCTTGATACAGGTTTGCTGCAATAATTATAACAATAGTCATTATTAACAATCATAACAACAAGCCAGATAATATTGTACATATTCTATACGTATTACTATTATGAATAATGATCATATGTACTATCAGATCGCGTAAAAAAATCTAAGTTATCTCTGTTACTCCTATTTTCCCGTACACGTATTACGTCCCTTGGCAATGAAATGTCCAACAAGTATCATTCTGCGTGCCATAGAGTGGCCCGTTTCATTTCTGACTTGTGCATATCTGTTAAAAGTACGTATACATATGAAAAACTTACGGTGGAACGCATTGTTGGCTTGTCATGGCTTTTACATGCAACTTCTGGGCTCACTTGAGAAGCGATTAAACGTTGTGTCTTGGATACAAGTTTGCTTGCAATAATTAATAACAATATGTCATATTAACAATCATAACAACAAGCCAGATAATATTGTACATATTCTTTACGTATTACTATTATGAATAATAATCATATGTACTATCAAGATCGCGTAAAAATCTAAGTTATCTCTGTTTGTCCTATTTTCCCGTACAACGTATTACGTCCCTTGGCAATGAAAATGTCAACAAGTATCATTCTGCGTGCCATAGAGTGCCCGTTTCATATCTGACTTGTGCATATCTGTTGAAAGTACGTATACATATGAAAAACTTACGGTGGAACGCATTGTTGGCTTGTCCATAGGCTTGTACATGCATCTTCTGGCTCACTTGAGAAGCGATTTAACGTTGTGTCTTGATACAGGTTTGCTGCAATAATTATAACAATAGTCATATTAACAATCATAACAACAAGAAAAGATAATATTGTACATATTCTTTACGTATTACTATTATGAGATAATAATCAATATGTACTATCAGATCGCGTAAAAATCTAAGTTATCTCTGTTTGTCCTATTTTACCGTACACGTATTACGTCCTTAGGCAAAGAAATGTCAACAAGTATCATCTACGTGCCATAGATGCACGTTTTCATTTCTGATGTGTGATATCTGTTGAAAGTGCGAATACATATGAAAAACCTTACGGTGGAACGCATTGTTGGCTTGTCATGGCCTTGTACATGCACTTCTGGGCTCACTTGAGAAAGCGATTAAACGTTGTGTCCTTGATACAAGTTTGCTGCAATAATTTATAACAATAGTCATATTAACAATCACTAACAACAAGCCAGATAATATTGTACATATTCTATACGTATTACTATTATGAATAATAATCATATGTACTATCAGATTGCGTTAAAAATCTAACTATCTCTGTTTCTCCTATTTTCCCGTACACGTATTACGTCACTTGGCAATGAAATGTCAACAAGTATCAATTCTGCGTGCCATAGAGTGCCCGTTTCATTTCTGACTTGTGCATATCTGTTGAAAGTACGTATACATATGAAAAACTTACGGTGGAACGCATTGTTGGCTTGTCATGGCTTGTACATGCAACTTCTGGGCTCACTTGAGAAGCGATTAACGTTGTGTCTTGATACAAGGTTTGCTGCAAATAAATTATAACAATAGTCATATTAACAATCATAACAACACGCCAAGATAATATTGTACATATTCTATACGTATTACTATTATGAATAATAATAATTCATATGTACTATCAGATCGCGTAAAAATCTATAGTTATCTCTGTTTGTCCTATTTTTCCCGTACACGTATTACGTCCCTTGGCAATGAAATGTCAACAAGTATCATTCTGCGTGCCATAGAGTGCCCGTTTTCATTTCTGACTTGTGCATATCTGTTGAAAGTACGTATACATATGAAAACTTACGGTGGAACGCAATGTTGGCTTGTCATGGCTTGTACATGCAACTTCTGGGCTCACTTGAGAAGCGATTAACGTTGTGTCTTGATACAGGTTTGCTGCAATAAATTATAACAATAGTCATATTAACAATCATAACAACAAGCCAGATAATATTGTACATATTCTATAACGTATTACTATTATGAATAATGATCATATGTACTTATCAGATCGCGTAAAAATCTAAGTTATCTCTGTTACTCCTATTTTCCCGTACACGTATTACGTCCCTTGGCAATGAAATGTCAACAAGTATCATTCTGCGTGCCATAGAGTGCCCGTTTTCATTTCTGACTTGTGCATATCTGTTGAAAGTACGTATACATATGAAAAACTTACGGTGGAACCAATGTTGGCTTGTCATGGCTTGTACATGCAACTTCTGGGCTCACTTGAGAAGCGATTAACGTTGTGTCTTGATACAGGTTTGCTGCAATAATTATAATAATAGTCATATTAACAATCATAACAACAAGCCAGATAATATTGTAAATATTCTATACGTATTACTATTATGAATAATAATCATATGTACTATCAGATCGCGTAAAAATCTAAGTTATCTCTTTTCCTCTCTATTTTCCCGTACACGTATTACGTCCCTTGGCAATGAAATGTCAACAAGTTATCATTCTGCGTGCCATAGAGTGCCCCGTTTCATTTCTGACTTGTTGCATATCTGTTGAAAGTACGGTATACATATGATAAACTTACGTGGAAACCGCAATGTTGGCTTGTCATGGCTTGTACATGCAACTTCTGGGCTCACTTGAGAAGCGATTTACGTTGTGTCTTGATACAGGTTTGCTGCAATAATTATAACAATAGTCATATTAACAATCATAACAACAAGCCAGATAATATTTACATATTCTATACGTATTACTATTATGAATAATGATCATATTGTACTATTCAGATCGCGTAAAAAATCTAAGTTATCTCTGTTTGTCCTATTTTCCCGTACACGTATTACGTCCCTTGGCAATGAAATGTCAACAAGTATCATTCTGCGTGCCATAGAGTGCCCGTTTCATTTCTGACTTGTGCATATCTGTTAAAAGTACGTATACATATGAAAAACTTACGGTGGAACGCATTGTTGGCTTGTCATGGCTTTTACATGCAACTTTCTGGCTCACTTGAGAAGCGATTAACGTTGTGTCATGATACAAGTTTGCTGCAATAAATTATTACAATAGTCATATTAACAATCATAAACAACAAGCCAGATAATATTGTACATATTCTATACGTATTACTATTATGAATAATGATCATATGTACTATCAGATCGCGTAAAAATCTAAGTTATCTCTGTTACTCCTATTTTCCCGTACACGTATTACGTCCCTTGGCAATGAAATGTCAACAAGTATCATTCTGGCGTGCCATAGAGTGCCCGTTTCATTTCTGACTTTGTGCATATCTGTTAAAAGTACGTATACATATGAAAAACTTACGGTGGAACGCATTGTTGCTTGTCATGGCTTTTACATGCAACTTCTGGGCTCACTTGAGAAAGCGATTAACGTTGTGTCTTGATACAAGTTTGCTGCAATAATTATAACAATAGTCATATTAACAATCATAACAACAAGCCAGATAATATTGTACATATTCTTTTACGTATTACTATTATGAATAATAATCATATGTACTATCAGATCGCGTAAAAAATCTAAGTTATCTCTGTTTGTCCTATTTTCCCGTACACGTATTACGTCCCTTGGCAATGAAATGTCAACAAGTATCATTCTGCGTGCCATAGAGTTGCCCGTTTCATATCTGACTTGTGCATATCTGTTGAAAGTACGTATACATATGAAAAACCTTACGGTGGAACGCATTGTTGGCTTGTCATGGCTTGTACATGCAACTATCTGGGCTCACTTGAGAAGCGATTAACGTTGTGTCTTGATACAAGGTTTGCTGCAATAGATTATAACAATAGTCATATTAACAATCATAACAACAAGAAAGATAATATTGTACATATTTCTTTTACGTATTACTATTATGAATAATAAATCATATGTACTATCAGATCGCGTAAAAATCTAAAGTTATCTCTGAATTTGTCCTATTTTACCGTACACGTATACGTCCCTTGGCAAAGAAATGTCAACAAGTATCATTCTACGTGCCATAGAGTGCACGTTTCATTTCTGATGTGTGCATATCTGTTTGGAAAAGTGCGTATACATATGAAAAACTTACCGGTGGAACGCATTGTTGGCTTGTCATGGCTTGTACATTGCAACTTCTGGGCTCACTTGAGAAGCGATTAAACGTTGTGTCTTGATACAGTTTTGCTGCAATAATTATAACAATAGTCATATTAACAATCATAACAACAAGCCATGATAATATTGTAAATATTCTATACGTATTACTATTATGAATAATAATCATATGTTCTAATCAGATTGCGTAAAAATCTAAGCTATCTCTGTTTCTCCTATTTTCCCGTACACGTATTACGTCACTTGGCAATGAAATTTCAACAAGTATCATTCTGCGTGCCATAGAGTGCCCGTTTCATTTTCTGACTTGTGCATATCTGTTGAAAGTACGTATACATATGAAAAACTTTACGGTGGAACGCATTGTTTGGCTTGTCATGGCTTGTACATGCAACTTCTGGGCTCACTTGAGAAGCGATTAACGTTGTGTCTTGATACAGGTTTGCTGCAATAATTATAACAATAGT